>JAPYYZ010001071.1:0-16999 GCA_030522705.1 Eretmocerus eremicus
ATCCGAAATCGTGGGATCAGATTAACTAAAATTGATTGGGAGAAATTGAACACTCTTGGGGGAATGTCAAAACTGTGTATCCGTGGTAGAATAAATTTTCACCATTTTTCTCTAACATTCTTTTGATTTGGGTTGAAATTTTATTCAACAAATATTTGTCATACGCTAACTTGGTTTCGTAAAGTATTCATTTGATCCAAATCGAAAGAGCATTCAAAACAAAAGAGAATAGTTGGATAGCATATTCGGACTATACAATCCAGCACTCAACTTATTATTTTTCCTCAGATAAAAATCTCAATCCGGACAAACGAAAAGTTGACGAAATCTAGTGAGACTATAGAAGATCGGTTCTCCCAAATTTTGACCACAATCAAACTTTTATATGCCATAAAAATGAAGATATCATTTCGGGATATATGGCTTTCAATTTATATCCATATCACTACTCATGATTCGTGCAAAATGGCATGACAATTGCGCCGTAGTATATGATTCAATTGGATGTTAGAATCGGGAGGGGTTCATGTATCGAACGCAATGAGACTTGTAATTTGAAGATGAATAGAAACTCACCTGACATTTATAGATTGCATTGGATACTCTTGCTTAATTGGATACTCTGGCTTGATATACAGGGGCTGTTGGTACCCACCAGAATCAAGATTCAGACTATCTGGAGAGTGTCGTACGCCTGGCCCCATCATCTACAACATAAATGCATCGAACTTATTCAGTAAAGTCACTCGTTTTTCATCATTCGTTTAGGATGACACGGATCCATGGATTATACAAAATCTGAGATTCAATCAAAATGTATAAGTATTGAGGAAGCTTTACTATACATGACCGCTTAAAAGAAACCATTTTCCCACTGATAATGAGTATATTCTGACAGTGAGATAAAATTGAATCATCACGCTGAGATAATATCACAACCGAGATAGTCGATTTGTTACATCATTCGTCAGATAGCATCCTTCTATGAGAGTCCCCGAGAACAAACTCCATTAATAAATCATCATAACCAGGAGAGGCGTGACTTTTTAAGCTCTCAAAGGAAGTTTTCGAAGAACTGAGTAATCAAACAAAGATAAGGTATGATAACGAATGAATAAAGCTAATATGCTCCATAGAGTACAGTGTTATTTTTCAGGATAAACATAATATATACTGAACATATACGTCTTCCAGAATTGACAGTTATTATCTCTTATTATCAGTACATCCCTTACTAATAAAGTTCGGAGTGATACCCTCATCCTGTTCAGTAGAGAGGAAAGATTCAAGTTCGGATTCAAGTTTATTTAATATACTGACACGCACCGAGTAGACGACTGAATTTCCGAAGAATCAGAATTTTGTCTTGACTGAGAACATCACGTAGGAAATAAGACAGGAGCTCATTTTAGATAGAACGTAAATGTTCCGATGATATAGATTTTAAACTAGGGTTCAATACACAGGTGTGAAAAGTTCTAAAACGTGTTGAAGATAAAATAGGATGCAGATGAAAGGATGGCAGGAGAGAGAAATTGCATGAATTCGATGGAGATCAGTTCCAATATCGAAAAAAGCGAGACTAAGCTTATAGGAGGGGCCATGAAGATATATAATATTCGTTATGCATCGATCAGCGACGACTGAATCCAAAAGACGTCGCAAAGCTTGGGAAGTACATGAAAGCTGTGACCGAGCTCCAAAATTGACCGATTGTAATTTGGTGAGTACGTTAACTTGATGAGTAGATGTGAGATCTTTATATTTGTCACAAGAAAATATTTTCGAGAAAAGTCATTACTAGCCAAGCAATGCACCACACCGTGTTTTGAGAGTAATATGAATGTCTTCTTCGGGAACATAGAAATTCAGACAACTGTGAGATTATCGAGGGCACAGACTCAATGCCATAAAAAATTTTAGATCAATTTCTACTCTATGAATACATGATTTGATTTGTCTATCAATAAGAGCTTGAAACCTTCAAGAGCTCTTCTAAATTGCGTGTCAACTTATAAATGAGTTTCGATTCAAGCACGAAATTCTCATGAGACGAATGCAAAGGAACTTTTCATTACACTGAATCTTAGAGTCCCTGGATCAATGGTTCACTTATCAATTTCAACGCCGAGATAGTTATGTGCTAAGCGAGTCAAACGTTTCACTCTATTTAGAACTATTTTATAATCAATGTACAAATGATTGTCACAGCCTTGACTCAGAAAAATTCATGATCGCTGTGGAACTTACAGCCCGCTCTGAATATTGATCAACGGCGGAGAAAGTTGGATATACATGCCGTAAGTGTTCAATGACTTACTTTCTAAAAACATTCCAGTTGTTGATTTTGTAACTCTTTCGACTTGTAGGATGTTTCATTTTTCGACTTGAATCAAATCTTGACGCTATACTGCTTTATATCGGTGATTGGACAGATGCTTAAGAATTTAGTGCAAGTGACGTTTTTATTTCTCCAGCATGGCCAAATTTCTCATGATCATGATCTAACTTGAATAGCATTCAATTATATAACCGAGAGATCGAGGCTATATTGACACACCTTCAAACAATCGTGGAAATGATATTTCAAAAATTTGAGATTGAACCAAAGTTGTTTCTGGGATTAATCAGAGAAGTTACTGCGAATGGATAAGAAACCCAAATCTTTCGCAAAATGGCAAGTTTTGAATGGGATTATGTATTGGCACTGGCATCAAAAGGGCTCTTTAAAATTCAAGAGTTGTGTTTAGCACAGAGTCTCAATGATTAGGAGTGATGTTTTCCTTCTTGACAACAAGGAAGTCCGGCCCAAAAACATATATGAGTACTTGACATTTATCATACAATCGAGTTTGAGACGATTGAAGTGAATCATTCATATGCGTTGCTATTTCCAGGATGGAGCGTGTATAGTTATCGGGAAGAAAAGTTGAAGAGGAATATACAAAGATGTAAAGATATACATACACGTATATGTACCTCTGACTGGTATGCGTGATGCATCGGATCGTGCTGTGGCTGTTGTTGTTGTGGCTGCTGCTGATGCTGTTGGTGGTGTGGATGTGAATGCATTGCTGGCAAGTCAAAATCTTCATCGCCGAAGCTCGGCGTATGAAAAGTCTGCAACAGATAAGATGAGTAATTTTTCATTATTGAATTATATGCAAAGAATTCGATTCATTTTGGTTTGTAGAAGGATTGATACACTTGGAAGGAAAATATTACTCTTGATTTACAACAATTCCTTCCCTCTAGAAATGTCAACATTGATCCGACAAACTGTTATTTTTTGGAGCAGCGCTGATTTTGGAAATACCGTAGGCTGATTAAAGCTTCCTCTAGAAATATCACACGAGAGTGATATCTCCCTGCACCAGTCAAACGCTGAATTTTGTGTTGCTTTTGATGAAATGTATGGAATGAGAAGATGACATTCGATAGGGTATTAAATTCTGTTTCCCTGCGTATGGAACACAACCATTCGTTTTCGAAAGAACTTGAGTACATACAGAGTTTGATAAATATCCGATCTTTTTGTGCTCTGGAACTCAAAGTTTACTCGACCCTCTGTGAGGACCAAGTTGCGTATTTACATGTAAAATAATTGACAAAATAATATTGTTTGTATGATCTTGATTGTAAGACATTTTTTACTTACTATACTCAGGTAAGGACAAACAGTAAGACTTTTAAGGGATGTAAAGATCACGTTGTATTCGGAAGATGTCACCGCAAATATTCATCCATGGTTATCCATATCTCCGAGACGCATTATAGAGAAATCCGATTCAACTCGAATTATTGTGCTACCATTCCAATTTAATATAAAAAGAAAGCTTGTAAAGCAACCTAACGACTCCAAACTGAAAAAGCAGTTTGAAATTTTTCCTGTTGAGGCTCTTGTTGTCTTGAATAGATAGACAATATATCACGTGTATAGAGGGAAATTTCAACCGAAGCGACTTGAAAAAAGGCACAGGCGGAAAAGCAAAGTTGAAAAGAGGCGTAAGGCAAAAGCTTGTCAGAATCAAAGAACCAACCCTCTTTCCATTTCACTTATTACTTCTTTTTTTTCAATTCTAAATCTCTGAAGCTTTCCTGTTTGTACGATTATGTGCACACGCGAATGATTCAAAATCTCCACTATAATATCCCTTGACTCGTTCTTTTCTTCTTCAGTTTAATCTTTGAAGAAAAGAAATTTGTAGAGAAAAGTGCGTTGCTCACATTTCAAAAAGATGAAAAAATGAGATAACAATGCGGAAATTTTCGAAGGAAATTTGTGATTGAATTCAAAAGCCGAAAGAAGTCCTCTCTCCGGAGAATTAATGGACTCACATATCAGCATATCATTTGTCCCCTCAATCTCGTCACCGAACACATTCGCACTTTCATCGCGCTCGTTCGATTCATTAAATGATTTTATAGTGACTTGTAACGCGCTTTGCATGAACAATTTTTTAAGCGATTTAATTACAGTGTTTTGCGGTCTCAGATTATTTACAAAGATTTGAATTGACCTACAAGTCAGACCATCGTCTGTTCAATGAATATCTCGGTAGCATTTTTCTAGTGTACCTTAGAGTTCATAAAGAGGTTATAATGATACACCAAGCAACTAGTAAATCGTACGAAAGAAATCAATTTTTTTAAAATCATAAGATTGTTAATAATCGCATTTATCAGTTGAGTAATTATTATCATATATTTATACCTCCAATGATTAAAGGTTTTCTATTCAGTTGATATGAGGAAACTAACAACAAAGCGAAGCGAGAAAACAATCAATTTCCTAGATATTACATTAGTCTCATAATTTTAGAGATCAGTTGAATAAATGAGAACAGATTGATGAAATTTGTCTTGTCTTGGAATGTTTGATATTGTTCGCATATGGTGAAAAGTATTATAAATGGGAAAAAGAGGAAGACGAGTAGAGAATGATGAAAGATGGAGAGGGAAAAAGAGAAGTCATTGTTCTTTGCACAAGGTCCATGATACATGATATCTCTTTTCGAGGAGCTCTCTCCGGCCATCTTACTCATCATGCTCCTTCGTTGATTCTCTAGAAACTTGTGCATAAGAATTCGATTCACAATTTTGATTTGTTTCATCAACTTTTTACCGATATACAGAAAAGTTTTTCCAAGAATAATAATTTGTGAAATAGCACATCAATAGCCTTTCACTTGAAGTTTGAAGATAAAACTATCCCGTTTTTTTCGGAGTTGATTAAGATTCTGGATGAGAAAAGTTTCATGGAAGTACATTTCAAAGTCTTTGGAAAACAAAGGTGTTTTGTTTCTTCTCCTTCTCTTCTTCATTTATTCTCTGGTTCATAAACGGATACAAGGTAAAAATTTTTATGACGCGGCACTTCTACAGCGCACAATGAATGAGAGTGAATGGCAACAAATTGAAAAGCAATTCATGATCTAATACTTTTATTTCGTGCTGACCCATTGTCCCTCGTTTGAATGAAATACGACAAGACGCTATTGAAATGTAACAAGAGGTGGATAATAATGCTAGATTACTTCTTGTGATAATTTACACACATCGACAAAAAAGCGCCGATAAGAACTGCCAGATGAATGAAAGAAACTAAAAAAAGACTGCCGAAAGTAACCAAGGTCTATCGGGATCCAGGCATCTATAATTCAATGCGAGATCATTCATTCTATGGACGTTTGAAAACTCTTGAGCTTCAATTGTAAGGTCATTGTAAATATCAAAATAAATTTACTGCAAATATCTATATACATACATGAAAGTTTAATGCAGTATCTTGTGAATTTGATTTGATGATCAGAGAATTTGTCATCGTGTGCAATGAAATGAATCATAAGCTGACTCAACTCATTGCATCATTCAATTGTATAATATCGTCAAACGTTTTGGAAATAATTACATAAATGTGAGACAACATTACTGAGTATGGGCCATTTCGAAACCCACAACATTCTTTGATAAATACTGTTAGAAATTCCGGAACCCAGATAAGATTATCGAGATGATGAAATTTACCAGAAGTTGGAGTAGCTTCTAAAATACGAAATGAATTGTTTGGATTTAAAAATCTCAGAAACTGTAAGAAGTTGTGACCGTTGGACCGCTAATCCGGTTGAACCAGTACAAGTTGTTTCACTAGTCTTCTTTTGATGCATTGAAGCATACGAAACAATACATTGCATGACGATAGGTTAGTTTGCGACAAGTCAACTTAGAGAATAGAAGAAATTTCAGTAACCCAGTAAGACACAGAGAAATCATATTGAGCTTCAGCTGAACCCGAAACTGACTATATAGTCTCTCAATATTCCGTGGATGGTCTTATGATTGGTTTCGTTGAGCTCATTATATAATAAATGTAAGATATTTCAGTCTTGATTAGATAGATTCAGAAACTTTTGACCTCCAACGTACTAGGAGTCTTCCTCTTTTCGTTTCCCCCTTTAAAGGGTGATCGCGTCAATGAATAGGCGGAAAGTTACGAATTCACTCATAAACCTAATTAGATTTTTGCTTTGAAGTAATTTCATTATGAAATTTTAATTGCGATAGATTTTACAATCACGATTACCCTGGAGTTATTTGAAACTATTTGAAAATATTCCACCAAAGCCAATCAGGTACATGGTTCATCACCAAGATAGAGATGACATTACTGATTTGCAAACTCAGTCAGAATATAATACACGTGACCCATTTTATAATACTTTCAATATAATTATAACATAATATAACCCCGCTATACTATGTGTCGCTCGGATGATCGTTAAACACAAGTTCCAGGGTGTCTACAATGGGGGAGGGGGGGGGGGCTTTAGAATTTCCGATGAGTTCTTGACTTTTTTACGATGATTGTTTCAAAATTTCCGACCATTTTTCGGACCTTTGCGTTCTCAAAGCATCAATCATTGAATCATTGGTAGGCT
This sequence comes from Eretmocerus eremicus, assembly GCA_030522705.1. Classification (NCBI taxonomy): domain Eukaryota; kingdom Metazoa; phylum Arthropoda; class Insecta; order Hymenoptera; family Aphelinidae; genus Eretmocerus; species Eretmocerus eremicus. Next base: position 6,939 of record JAPYYZ010001071.1, read on the forward strand.
CTTCTTTTATGGCAACAAACAACTACTCATTCGAGGCTCTATCAAAGTCTTTTCAAGTCTCAAAATCTCATGTTTCTCTTCATTCCATTCTTTCAGGGTGACATTTGGGACTTATGAGAACGCATCGTCGCTCGCGTTTCAGTCAAACAAGGTCTGTAATTCGAAAAATTAAGGGTTCAAGGGGAATTGAACTGAATTTCCCATGGTTTTCCGGCTTTTCCCCAACTTCATCAAATTTCCGATTAATTTCCGAATTTTTACGACGTTTTAATCTTCCAGATAGCCCGAGTTCGTATGCTCTGGAAAAATGGAACAAAAATAACTTAGGGAAAAAAAAGAGATCCACTGGCTTGGGGAGAATTGTTCACGGGTGGAAGAGATCCGTGGACTGTATCAATCAAGAACCAGACGCTTACAAATACGAGTACCATTTCGATATTGTATCTAAATCAAGTGAAGAGAGAGGCAAGAATTCTTCTTCGTGACAAATTTCGTAAGTATAAGGAGATGGGATGAAAAAAGAGGAAAAAAAGAGCGAAGAGAAAGAGAAAATATCCGAGATAGCATGAAGGTACTTCATTAAAATGCAGGAAATTATAGTACACAGAGTTATTTATCACAGATTGCCAATTACCGAGCGTCTAGATTGCACTGAGTGATTGAGCCTTGTAATTTCAACTTTTCCTTTTGCTCTCCTTCTCACTTCATATTCTTTTCTCCCTCTTCAAATAACTACCAGTCCTTTATAGAGAAACTATATCCTCATGTGCAGACGATGCTCTCACATCTTGTTATAACTCATCACAATCCCTGATCTTGAGGTTGTGAGAAAGATGCTCCATTATTCATCAGAAAACACATTCTCACCGGCAGTTATTTATGCGCTATCTTCGGAATAACATATGGTTTCTTTTCGAGTTTATTCCATAGAAATATAAAGAATATGCATATAAAGAATATATTCTTCATATGTCTATGGTTTATACTCTTTTTTGGTGCTACATTTGACGTTCTCTCAAATAAAAATTGACAAATATGTCAAGATAAACAAGAAAATCATAAGAATCAACTGCATATGTGAGTCATTCATTTATTGATTTATTACCGACAGATCTCGAACAAAATTGAATGGAGCCCCCAATAATAATTCAACTCCCACTAATGAATTTCGGGGGGTCTTGATTCAATTTACGTCTCGACCAAAATTCCAGACCACAACGATTGAAAGGACGTAAAAACATTCTCTTTCAACCAAAGACGGGTTTTGGTCTATTGGATCAAAGCTAGAATCAAGGTTCATATTTATTGAATGTGAATTTCTTAGTTCCTCTCGAGTTAAGTAACTATCAAAGGGAATAGAAAAAAGTCGAGGTATCCTAAGACGCATTATTTGACATTGCGGTAGAAGCGTACGATTGGTTTCCCCGCGAAGGCGTTTGTCTCAATCTAATCTTAGAAACAAGGAAAACCCATAGAAAACCATAGATATCCCTTGAAAATAAAATAAAATAATAACAAACAAACAAGTCCAGTATGACACAAGAGCGGCGTATAAACACAAACATACCATACACACACACGCCCGAAAGTTTTGAGGAAGCGCTGAAGCAGACAGAGAAGAGGAACGGATATGTTCCCTTACGTACCTGTTCAGCCATGTTATAGCCGTCGTGTTGGTGGTGATGATGATACGACGGCTGATGATGCTGTGGCACGTTCAAGGTCAAGTCGAAGTTTTCACTTCTCTGAAATTGACATACCCGAATTCTAGTTAGGATTTGCAACTGAATAAAAGAGAACAATAAAAACAAAATGCATTGATTTGCCAATTCGAAAAACCATGAACAAAGAATAATCTTTCTGTACATTCTATTAGTCACCCATTGAGTATCGTTACATTGAATCATTTCGAATATTTTTTTTGTAAGGAACATTTAGCGAACTGACAGTGCTTTCTCAATCATTTTTCCGAGTTAATCAAGATTTGATCCAATATTACTGAGCACTGACTAATCTCCCATGAATCAACAGATGTATTCCAAAAAATTAGTGAGCGCTTTTTGAAATAAGTGTATAAACTTAGAGCCACAAACAATTAATAAAAATTGGTGTCTCATCCTCAATAGTTCTAGTTTCTACAGTTCGCGAAAGCTTTACATTGCGTTAAAAAATTTTGGTTGGAGAGAAGGTATGTGATGGCTAAGGCAATCTTCTTCAATATCCCAAAAAATCATGAATGGGATTTTTTGCAAAACTTAGAAATTATTTCAAATTTCATTATGTAATTCACAGTCCAATTTTGGCGGAGGAGAGCTTCGAAAGATCGAAAGAGATTATTGGAACGAAAACCAAACTGACGAGCGAAGAGCCAAACAAAATTAGCAAGTGAACAGCAAAAGACAGAAACCAAACAAAAAGAGACACGATTTGACGGAGGTAGATTGATTGAATTCAACGGTCTCCAAGACGGCGTAGAGCGAATAAATTAATCAAGTTAGGTACTGTAGTGGCGCACGGACACTGATTGATCTCATCCATTCACCGATCCCAGACAGCCTTATAATGGAATTTCCCGTTATCTAACTGGTGTGTCAATTCTAATCCAGTATAAATTCAGTCTTGCGGAAACGAGAGGTATCTTCCAAGTTCTCTGAGACACTGTCAGTAAACCGCAGATTTTTCAAGAGACTGATAGTAGACTTTTCTTTCCTTCACATTTGGAAAGATTATTTTACGGTAAAAAGTCAGTCGAGGAAATTAAAAGAAGTATTCAATTTCAAATAATTTCAGTGCCATAACCTCCAATAATAGAGGATATTTGGAAATTATCAAAGTGTCTTTTCGATGCAAAACTACCACCTGCAGTATTTATCGTCCAATAATTTTATCATTTTCAAAGTATAAACGCGATAAGATTGTATTCAATCAATTCATCGCGGATCACATTATGGAAGGAAATCGACCTCGTACACCTGCCACCATGTTGATTCGAATTAATTCTCATTTAAATCATAACTACTGCCTTTTGATCAACTTTGAAACGAACACGCATGCCAAAAGATATATAAAAGCCAAACAATCGGACGATCAATTCCGCAATATTGCATATCTGACGATGAATTAGACAGGCTTCAATCGCTCGAGGAATTAACATGTCAAAGATGCTTATCGCGAGTAGAGGAAATTGCATTCTCAAGAGGAGAAGATACAATCTGAAACAACTTGCTTAGACATTTTCGAGTTAGTAATAACGCTCTCTCTTTCTCGTTCCAGCCATGATGCCTTATTCATTGCGAAAGAGTTTTCTCCGCGCTCCAATTCCGTTTTTCGTAAGACTCTAAAGTATACTGTACAAGCTTTGCGCTTGCGTAACGCCCCTGGTCTAGCGAAGAGGGAGCACGGGGACTTGAAATGAGTTCATGACGGACATCGCTGGTATGTGTGCATTTGGGTGTGAGTAGACGGTGTGTGGAAGCCGTGGTAATCCGGCAAATAGTGAACGAGATAGCGAATATCATTTCCGCTATGATAATAGACCCTCAATTTTTCTCTACTCACTCAGTGAGAGAGGGTAAGACTGATTAGAATGTGATCTTTAACGGACTTAGTCTGACGAGGGGGAGCGGCGGGGGGAGCGAATAGTTCAATATTTTGATCGAAGCAGTTGGTGCTATAGAAATGTATCAACAACAACAGACTTATAGGTTTAAATCATGGGGATAATGAAAAGCTGAATATGGATAGTTTCTGAGATTTTCGTGCATGAATTGTGAATAATTTCGATCCAATCACTCATCTTGATTACAGGCAATTGTCATAAATAAGCACTGGAATGTTGAATAATATTGAAGGAATACCTTTTCTGTCTATAAAAGAACATAATAAAGAAGCCATCTAATCGAGGTATGCATGTGCTTTTGTAAAATTTGTTGAGACAAGAATCTTGTCTCAATATCTGATCATGTAGAATTTGATTCTTTCTTGCTTACATTTTCTTTGCAACTTGAATCGAAAGCTCTTAGATTACATTCTTCATTTTCTTTGTCCCTTTTGTTCCGTGCGGAACTATCTCCTCTGGGTTTTCCTTCTTCGAGATTTCTTTACCAACCGTCTATACATTTTTGTGATTGGTAAGGAGTACCTATTGATCTTTTTGTAAGAATGCAAATACGTTTCTTAACGAAGTGCAGTGTTAGACTGAAGAGACTGTGAAATATGCTTCCCGAAGAAACTAGATCTTTGCGTCTAGGTTGTTTTAGTAGCTGCATAGTTATGAGAAGTATACATTGTTTTACTTCCATTATCTTCAAATTATTATTCTCTTGTTAGTTATGAAATCTCTATTTGGGCGCTACCACATGACTATTCTACTAGCATATTTATTGTAAGGGCTCTCTAGCCCATCTATATTGTTAAAATAAATTTAAAAAGTATAAGTGCATGTAAGTGTGGGTGAGAATATCCTCTCACAAAATTCACCAATTTGAGGGAAGTTTATATGTTTTGAAACCCACTGAGCTGTAGGAGCCTCAGAGAATGTTAGAAGGCTTGTTTCTGCATCTTGGGAGCATATTTTGGATCGGAACCGAAAGCGGGGTCTTTGCAAAGGAAAAACGTACAGATATCAATATTCAATAATAAAAAGAAACTTGTACAGAAATAATATAAGGCAACGGCTACTGGTTGCTTGTAACAAAAGCATTTTTGCAAGCTCGGATAAACAGTCGGAAACTTGGTTTTTTGTGCGTCTTGTGCGGAAAAGAAAATCAACGATCCGAGCGTGAAACTCACTTTTATGTGGACAGTCGACCGAAAAAAAGATGATGAAATCGATGATGAATGCAGCAAAGCATTGATGGATTTCCAGATTGATAATTAGTATACGCGATCGAATACAAGGCTTTGATTTTACGACGGTGGAATTTGAATCAGCTATTACGAAAATGCGAGATTTCAGTTTGCAATGTTACAATGATAGTTTTCCGCCTAAAGCGCATAGAAGATACCAACTTTTCGCCTTGCCGGATTGGATAAGCTGTACTATTTTCGCGCCTTGAGGCAGAAGCACACTATGTATTTTGATTCGAGGGCTGGAAAGTGAGTTTCCGCAGCCCCTACGATCTTTTTATTTGAAATATTCGCTTGGAGGGATGAACAGCCTTCCTTAGTATTGAATCCTATCTTTTGTCACTTGCTCTGAGGAAAAAGCTGAATAACCGTGCGCAAATGGCGGTTTTCTAGCACAGACGAGCATAATGAGTATACATATTTACCACATGTCATGTACACACAAAACAGAGAAACTGAGAAAGTTTTGTTGACAAATAGTGCGATGAACTAGTAAAAATACGATCCACATTGATTGATTAGAAAACGGGAAGGTAAAGTGAAAGAGCGAGGGAGGGGAGAGGGCAACAGGGAAAGATAAACAAAGACATCGCAATCAATTGAATTGAGGACACGCAGACACGATCGCTTCGGCGTACTTTCTCATTGATTATATTTGACGTGACTCCGCAATGCTCGTTACAGTAAGTACAATCGTGAGTCTCATCATTAAATTTAGTATTCATTGTTTCATCTGAGGGCGAATGTACAGTAAAAGTTGCATGCTAGCTAAAATAGAAGTATAGAGGTTCAATCGCCCCCTCCATCACCATCTCCACATAAATTCTCTTCTTTTCCTACAAGACTGCTAACTAATCCTCCGAGAGAATCAATTTCTAACATCAATCGAGAAGACGATTGAAAAATAGCCATTATGTAAGGTGTGTACCCATTAAGGCCACACTGAGCTGCTGGTGCCTCTAACTTTGTCCTAGTTTAATATTTTTCGACGTACTCCATCTCATTCTGAAGCTTATTTCAACACCTTTCGAATGGTCTCAAGTGCGTTCAATACTAAGCAAGCCAAACTGAGCTATTTCAGATCTGCGTTGAGGGCGTGTGCCCATTACGGCCATGTAGTTGTCATACACGCTCATGTCCAGTTTGCTGTGAACGACAATTACATAAACAAAAATGTATAGCTCCATTTCTAGAACCGCTTACAAAGGCAAAACTCTGTCTAAAATATAATTGTCCTCTGGTGCACAGAAAAAGAAAACGAATGAATTTACGATGGAGTAAGAAGCTAACGGCAGTGATTTCACAAGTTATTTTCACAGATTGTAGCAGCGTGTATACCAATCAAAACTAAATTGAAGGTGTACAGGGTGCACAGTGCAAGGTATAGAAGATCATAGCAGGAAATAAAGCATTCCGGGACAAGCATTATTGTACCGGTGAATGGGCAGACTGTGAGGAGTGCGTATATAGCATCGGGACTTCAATATTCACGATGATTTATCGAGTAAACGAAATCGTCCTCTGTCAATCCTTCATTGTCATCGCAAATATACGAAAAGCAATGGAATGTTATTTCGTAGTTAAAGTTGTACGTAGTTGCACGGGAAATGCAATTTTCCCTTGGCAATTCGAGCATTTTCCCATACCTCTCTTGACAATCAGTACAGCTCGGTACAGGCTCATGAATTATTCATCGTACGAAATGCATGAATGTAAATCAGCTGCAGGTTTTCGAAATCGTTGCTTCCCCAAGTTCATCACGTTCACAAAGCACTACTCTGCATTCAACAACGTTGATAGTGAAATATTTCAATCTTTTGAAAGACGGGGCTAAGTTGGATGCATAAAATAATCTTTTTTATGTATAAAATACCTCTAGTGCTAAGGTGGAAAGGTAAGTTCGAGATTTTGGAAAGGAAATATCTCGACAATCGAAAAATCAATATCATTCTCAACAAAAGGAAGGATAGATTGCGCAAAGCGTCATGAAACGGTACAATCACGTACTAACCAGACATATCTGAGAATGTAGAGAAACGCGGCAGAGAAGTTGGCGTATACGCGGAAGGACGAATGGGCTCGCAATTTCTCTTGAAGCGTGCATGCATGAAAAGCTGAAACAGTAGATGCGATGCAGACGGACGATGAATCGCTCGAGCGAGATAAGGTGTCTCGTACAATACCCACGAGATCCTCCGACACTTGATGCAAATGAAAATCTCACATCATAACTTTGACGTAGACAGTATAGGCAAGTATATGCGTCAAGCATAAGTTGTCGAGGACGGATGCATGCGAGGTGATGCATGTGGAGAAGACCCTTTTATATAAAATCGAATCAGATGATGGTATCTGGACGAGCAAACGCCAAGTGCTCGTTATCGCGCGGGAGGGGTCGAACGGGGTTAATACCCTGTTTACCAGACGCCCACGCTCTATAACAGCTCATCTCTCTTTCCATCTTATCGCGCTTGCGCAATCCACTAATACTTGTGCTCGCACTGGTGGAGGCTTCTATTCCATAGCGAAAGGGTGAGGGAGCGTGGGACCCAGGAGAGAGGGAGAGAGAGAGAGAATGGATATAGGAGGCCGATTTCCTGCTTTGACAGCGATTCCGGAATCCTTTAGATGCTAATTCGAAGAATGGGACACTATGCTGATTTTCGCATCTTGATCTATGATGCCGAATATGTATTGAGAAGAGATCGAGGAATACATTTGTGAGAGCTACGGATGCATGACAAACAGTTGAAGGGTCAGAAAATCAGACTGAACTCCTATTCTTGAATAATTCATAATACCACGATTCGATCGTCAGTTTGATTGAGTATAGAGGGCTAAACTTGCTAGCCCCTGGCGATAGAAGTAGTTATTGTTTCTAGAAATCGAGGGAAAATTCGAAGGGCAGTTCCAACGAGATGTATATACACCGACCTTGTAGCTGTGGAAATATTCTAACGAATCTTTTGATTTCTGATGACTGGCGTAATTGAACTGGAATGTATATACATACAGTAACTATTCAAAATTTGCCGATGAGTAATTTTGTTTAAGGCTCCCATACGAATGTTGAGCACAAACAACTGTCACATGCGTGTTTTATAACTAACATGGAAGAAGAAAATTGAACTATGTTTGTGATGTAGTTCACTCAGTTTTTTGTACGATTAGGAGCACGTTTGTTTTCCTTTCTCTTTGATTACACGTTAGCTAGAAAGTAGGTTTCCAGTACATTGAAATAAAGGAACTAATGGCATTATCATACTGTTGATTGCAATGATCCATTCATTTTTCTGTTCTTTCGACAGTTTCATGGACTAACAAATGACGGGGACACACTTCAAACCACCGATATTGGTAGGTCAAAAATGAAATATGGTAATTGCATTCGATTCCGCACAGATGTAGATGTGAAAATGAATTTATTAAGAAATTAGTTCTGTGATTTCTCGTACCGTACATTACGATATACTAATGAGCAATGAGTTGCTCGAAACTTTGGAATTCCCGATTAAATGAGTTCTTTTTCAGAGGATCCTTGTACCATCATCTCCAAAACTAAAATTTTCTTTTTATACTCTTCAAGATGTAAATTACTCTGGTGTATTTGTAATGAAGGACTATTATTATGGCAGACAATAACAAATTATACGATGCTCTCGTTTCCGATAATAATTGTTAGGGGAGGCCGGAGCGTAGGACTTTTAATTTCCTTTGGCATTTCTTTTTACGCCGAAATGCATGTTGAAGTTTTTTTGGAACTTCAGCCCTCAATCTTCAGACTTATTCTGGAATTTGGAAATAAGAGAGAGTGTCAGAACTTGCTACGTTCTTTTCTACTAATTATTAATTAGAACTTGAATAATCAAAGTGGATAGATGGTTTACCTCGTGGTTTACTGATACTTCAAGTCATCACGTAATTAGTTCATTAACGGGTCAAAAAGATAATTAATTAGACGAAGAGCGGCACGAAATCTTGGAACCCCACCATACATGTACACTCACGAAACAATGAACTCATCATTCTGATAGACGGCACAGAGATACAATTTGAAGTGGAAACGAGCTAAATAATTAATTTCACAATTAGCGCGAGTAGAGAGTGACTGATTCATTGTTCGCATCATCATTAATCATAAAAATGAACGTACCTTAGTATTTTCCTTCCAACATGTGCGTGCGTCAGAAGGGGAGAATGCAATCGAGATTGAGCAATATTACAGAGAGCTAGATTAATAACAGGTAGTTGGAGCGACGGTCAATCTGATTTGGGCGAAGACAGCGACCGACACGCAACGAAGCAAGCGCGTTGGCCGTTGTTGCATGCGACGAAAATCAACAAGCGCATGACTCGGTACTCGGTATGTTGCGCTGATTGAAAGCTTCGCTGAATTGCATGGGATCCTCAGCGGCTTGTAAGAACACAGACTCTCCGGTTCAATGCCGACTATTCATTTGCAGAGTTAAATACGCGCTGAAGATTGATCAATTTATATGTTCCAATTGACGACGGAATGAAGAGATGTTTACAGGATGTAGCTAATTATCAGTTACTTGGAATGCTTCCAAGAGTTATGTTTCGAGTCATAATTAGGGACTTTCCTGGCGAGATGAAGAGTAGAAATTGAAGCACTCAGGGCCTTTTGAAAACTACATGCATCTGACAAATTCTAAAACAAGACAAGCTCTACTTCCAGTAATGAGTCTAACGAGCATCAATATCCGATGCCCGACCTTGACGTCGATAAACTATCTTTTTATATTCAGCGGATGCGATAAGAATGAGGGAACAATTAGAGAACACGGTCAGAGGCTCTCTAGACAATTTTTGTGCATATGAAATTTTATGCGGACAGCTTAATAAATTTTGCTGTGTAAGCGCGCTCAGCATACAAGTTGAAAGAGTGAAAATTAGTCGTGAAATCGTAGATTCTCATTTAGTTGAAATTAAAGACAAGAAGACCCCTGTGAGATAGATGTAAAAACATTTAGAGAGCGCACAGGTTCACAGAGACGCACACTATTCAATAGCAAAGTCCAACTATACACACAACTCGGGCTAATGAACTCTGGCGAGCGTTTCTCTCCTCGTGTTCATCATCCTTTACCACGCAGCCTTTGCTTGAGCATTTCTGCACGTGACTTTACAGCATTCATCTGCTCGTCGTAATTTTTGCGTTCGTTCAAACTCATTTTCCGTTATCATGATTG
>JAPYYZ010001072.1:0-23286 GCA_030522705.1 Eretmocerus eremicus
ATCTCAAGAGATGTCTTCTACTCGTAGTCTTGGGTGGCCACGCATGATCACGCATGATCACGCATGATCACGCCATTAAATGGTACATGACCACGCGTGGCCATATACCGCAAGTGGTACACGATCACGCGTGTTCGTGTACCATTCATTTTTACACGGGTAAAACAAAGATATACCTACAATATTTCGAGAATCTAGCTCCAGACAGCTATGCGTATTGGTCAAATGCAGCACGCGTAAAATTTTACAGCGATCCGCGGAAAGCTCTTGGAGTAATCCCGATTATAGCGCAATTAGTGTATTTTTGCACCATAATTGAGATTACTCCAAGAGCTTTTTACAAATCACTCCAAAATTTCACACAGTGGAGCATTTTACTAATACGTATAGCCTCCTGGAGCTACATTTTCGAAATATTGTCTAACTTTACTCAAAAAAAATTTATTATGAATGTCGGTAAGAAAGAGCTTTGAAATGTCCTTAATGGAGACATAAGGAAAGAATGAATAGTGGAAAAACATGCGTACACAATTCACTTGAGTGGTTAAGAGATACACGTAGATGTATAGGAGAATCACGTCAGTATTCATCATTCTTCGATTTTATCAAGATTTTCACAAATTCCGCACGGTGCTATCTGGCGAACAGTTAAGAGAAGCCCCGACTTATACATTGATTGTACGAAATCGTGTCAAAGTGATGTGGCCGCCTCTAGCGAATTTTATTTTATCGTGCACGACTTCATATCCAAGTCGAACACGAGCATCGAGCACGAGGGATATAAAATTCTGATGAATGTAATGCTGAGCAAGTTCTATTACAAATTCATGTGGAGAAAATGTTTTTATGAATCCAATACTCGACCTTGCATTCAAAAGAATTTGAGATGAACATTGACGAATGCGTTATGGGAGAATACAGTGCCTTACTGAGCTTAAATAATAAATAATAGCTTCCGTTTTTTATGTTTCGATTTTCGGAACAGTGTCTCCATGCTTTCCCTGCGCATTTGGGCTACTTCGCCACATCCAGTGCACATTGAAACGTTAATCCACCAGTTTTCCCAACAGTCTTTCAGATCGGGTGAACTTGGACTGTAAAAAATATTAATTAACTCAAAATTCGACGAAATTCTAAAATATTCAGAAACTTCCGGAAAAAGCGTATGCCTACAGACCCACACTTACCATATGCTCTGACGGGCGTATTGAAGCCTACAGTTGTATAACACACATCACAAATTTGATACGAACAATAAAGTTTTGTTTGTGTTATCGCTTATCGCGATGACTCTGGGGATCTCCTTCCAGAAAAGGTCCGTCGTCACAGGGTTACATTCTGCTGCTTTGTGGCGCTTTACTCAACTCAACAATGCAAAGATGAAATTGTCTTGGCATTTTAGGAATCGTTGGATTTTCGAGAAATTTTGGTTCTATAGAGATTTGTAACTGAGGGTTCAAAATGGTAGAATATGGATAGTTGATTCATATCAGGATTTCACTGAAACTTTTCACTTCTAACCCTCAGAAGAATTTTTTTTTCAATGCAAACTTCTGGAGTGAATCTTGTATCGTTCTTAGATCTTGAAAAAACTCGAAAAATGTATAGAGAATATTTTGGTTTCTACAGTTGATAAATTGAAGATTTTGAGCTTTTTGGCTTGAAAAGTCTCTGCAGACATTTCAAGGTGAATCCAATAATTCCCTAGAATTTGAGTGGTGTATCGTTTCTAAGCTTCGTGCTACTGAAATTGAATGAGATTCCAGTATTCAAAGAGCTCAAATGTGCAGTAGAAAATACAAAAAATCAATAGCACCCATCTCCGGTGAGGACTATCAAATCAATCATTTAGAGTACCGATTCACGTTTTTAAAACTCATCTCTCCGGATTATTAAATTTGAAGCGATGGAGAAATAGTTTATATCAATACAAAGGCGTATCAACTTTTTTTCGCATCCGAGTGATGGGTTTCCGGCCTGAGCTGCAAGCGACGACGGTCGGAATCATCACGACGATGCGAGAAACAGATTTTACGCCCTGTGTCGAACTACATTTTTTGACAATCTGTGAGTTAAAGTTGCCAACCCTCGTGAAAGGTCAGCTTTCACACACAGAATGTCAAAAAAAGTATATTTCTCATTCTGTAATCATTTATCTCTCTTCATTGGCCCTCACAAATATGCACCTCTAGTTCAAAACAAAAGGCAGGTCATGTAAAAGCTCTATCTCATCGACATTCATAATGAATTGATCTGATAAAACAGAACACTATGTCGAAAAAGTAGCTCCAATCCGAACTGCATATTGGCAGAATGCACCACTGTGTAAAACTTTGGAGTGATCCGCGAAGAGCTCTTCGAGTAATCCCAACTCGAGTGCGATTATTTTATGAATAAACCAAAGCCGAGAGTATTCCAAGAGCTTTCCACGGATCATTCCCGGATTGTACAGTGGCATTCTGTCAATACGCAGCTCGGATTGAAGTTAGTTTTTTGAAATATTGTTTTGAGTTATTTTAAGGTAGAGCTTCTTCCTCCCCTCAGAGAAAGGTCTGTCTTTCTTCAAACATTTTTGAAGATGTAGATTATTGGGTTAATCGATGAGGATTACAGGTAGCATAAATCAATATATTCTGGAGATACTATAATGTACTTTCACTACCTTTATTCCTATTCCATCAATCCAATTAACATCTTTATTGTTATGAGTGGAGGGAAATTCAAACTTCTGACCCCCCCCCCCTTCCCAAAGAAAAGTGACGATTATGAGTCACTTTTTTTGGGAAGGTCTTTTTCGAAAAAAGTGGCTCGGTAGCCTCCAAGTCTGTAAAGTAAGGAACAAAATGAGCCGTCCTCTACTTCGATCGGATTCAAAATGAGCTCAGGATTAGAAAACTACGACTTGTGACTTTGGTGCTACTAGCCATTCGCTAGAGTGGTATTCAAATTCAAATTTTGGAAAAAATCCTGTGAGTCATGGAAATTTTCGCACGAAAATGTCGAAATAACTTTGAGGGAACTTGGGAGAATACTGATCAATCTGAGTTTTGGTTGCGTGATAAGTATAAAATCAATAATAGCATCAACTTACTTTTTTGAACAAAATAGTGTGTGTACAAGAATCAGGCTACGCTGAATTTTTATTGCTCGGAATCGAGGTTTCCATGTTGAAAACCCTCCCATTCATGCTCAACTTGCATAGCGAGGGCCTGAAAATTCTATGTATACTAAAAACAGTGAAATACGTTGGCATAGGCAGCGGGAAGAAAAAAGACCGGGTGAGCGCATGAACGCAAGCATGTGAGAATCTAAGCTCGAGGGCGCCGCGGTGCGCGCGAACGGGCGAGCAAATGAATGAGCGCGCGCGCACGTGTGAGTGCGCGCGCGTGGGTGGCGGGTGGTTGGTGCGGAGCGGCGGGGCGCCGGGAGAGTGGAATGAAAGGGCGACGATAAATGGATGTTCTAAGGATGGGCTAGCTCTCAACCATGCACATAATGCAAACTGCCTATGCGCTCCCTACACCAAAGATAGCCATCTCTGATGCGCTTTCATGTAACACAGAGGCCCTCATCTTTGCACATGAGTTGGCGGCTAGAAGAGCTTTTTCTCATACTCACCTCTTTTTTTTGTGCATGCCCCCGCTCTCGTAGGTCGTCACGGAGCTGCCGCGATCTTTGCGATCTTATTCTTCACTCTTCCCAACAAATATCTCGATTTCATGCAATGATTCATGCTGGATTTGCTATACTTGTCTTATAGTCATTCTCTAGGGTCAAATGGAAAGATGATCAATTTTCAGACTCTCGATTTGTATCACCGTACTTGAGTTAATGTTTGCCTCTCCAAACTCATCATTTATCATTTTGATCGAACGTCATTGATGAACGAACATTTTCATTCCACAATCTAAAACGAAAGAGATCCAAAAGCTAGCGTTTTTGCTCTCCTTCCCTCTAATTCTGGATTGAATATTCCTTACAAAAACAGTCGTGCTATTTGGTAATGGTCTCGCTACTCGAATGACCAAATTCCAAATTCCTCGAGATTATTTCAAGAGTCATTCGTGAGGAGAGTGACTTCATTTGAGTGAAAATCCTCTCTCATCAAGTGAAATTTCCCTGAAAGAGATTCTTTCAATTTTAGAGAGTAGGGATGATTTTGGTCATGTCCATATCGTAATGAATTTCTCCGTCTAGTGCCTCGGAAACATCAATTTTCCGCCCGCTCCGGACCGGAAGATTCGCTGTTTCCAAGCCCTGAAGCGGAAAAATAGTACACGCACCTAGCTCGCATGAATGTTTTTGGCACAAGAGCTTGTACCCTCGTGCCACAATCGCCCATGTGCGCAGCTGTATACGTTCTGATCAGAACTTTTCTTTCAAAACTCATAGGGTCATTGATCAGCATCGCTTTTCTTTGGTGAGAGTTGACTAACGGATTCTGCTCGGGCCTATAATCGGACAATGTGTGGATTTCGCGAGAAAATTCCCCATGAGCGATGTTCAGTAAAGACGTCGAAGTACGTTTCCCTCACTCTTAGGAGGATTCTGATCTAGTACAATGGATCACTTTATTCTAGAATAAAAAAATCATTTATTATTTGAATCAAACGTTTTGTATGATGAAACTGAAATCATTCTTGATGAAGGTGTACTTTTCAGACATTCTATTCCATGATATTCAAGAGTAGTATTACATGCAGCTTGACTTATTTTGTCTCAGAGTCTTATTCAACGAGACCCGATATTCATTCAGACTGTGGAATGTCGAAGTATATCCTTCACGTGTGGCCACTTCGACAAATGTCACAAGACACTTTTATCAATCGTATCAGGTATCGCGGATGCGTGTGTTAAAACACAAGGCTTGCGGTCGTGGTCAATGCACGAAAATTCCAGTCTGGCACACGCACTCGTCGTGGCAGTTTCGTTTAGTGTTCTCATGAGATTGTTTCAGAACCAACATCTGCTGGATCAATAAAACACATTCTGAGCTTCGTGGGACTTATTGAAGAAATTCGTCATGAGAGGCTAAGACCAATTGGTAACAAGGTGAGTCTGCTCACGAGAACTTTCTACTTCTTCGTCATTATCGGCTCATGGCGACTATTTCGACCGTTAGATTCTGACTGCTTCTGATGCAATGTCCAGCATATTGATGACGTCACAAGGAGAAATACTTCGATGAACTTGAAAGTAACTAATACTGGTGTATAAGATGAATTATTAGCAATCAAACGTTTTAATTGAATATACTGCAATGAATGGATTCAACGTCGACAACTCTCTGTCTCTCTCTCTTTCTCTTCTGGATACGTGCGGTGCTACCTATGGTTTTTGTCGCAAATATACGCAGTCAAAAAGTGCCTACTTGTGAAATTTTTTCCATAGAACCAAGGTTGATTAAATTAATCTTTCTTTCTTTTTCTCTCATTTCAAGGAGCGTACGACTTATGTGGACAGTGTAGAAATGAAATGATTCTATGTGTGGATACTGGTGTACTGTTGCTCAATTTATGACGATTATGAAACTACTATGGCAAAATTGATGTTTCAAGCACGGTGCCTGGGTGTTAAGAATTTACTGACACTAGGTTCAACAAGACCGCTCGATCAAAACAGTGATCACTTGCATCTCTCATGAGCGATTACATTTTGTGGTGTACTATTTGATGGTGTTTTCTAATAACTAGAAGTATGATCATGATCATTACATTTGAACTTCGGAGCCTCATACATCAATTTAGCAATATAAAGTTTCCCTGCAAATCTCTTTGTGCGTTCCTTTGCTAGCTGTAGAAATAACGTGCAATATCAACAGGTTTGTAGAAAATCCTATCTGAAGACTCATCGATATCATCAGCTGAGAGGCAGGGTGTCAAACACCTCATTCTATTGCGTTTCACTGTCGGTAAGCCGAGTATAAGAACTTGTTGTAATGAAGAAGTATTATGCTCCGTTTATCAACAGGGAGGCGTGAAATAATCTACCTTCATTTTTGATGCTGCAGAAAAAATCGCTGGCTAATTACAAATTATTCTAGAATCAATTAATATACAGATTTTCACAATTCTTGCGACTTTCGATATGATCTTGAAATAAAGATAAAAACTGTGCTAAACTGCACAACGTATTTTCATCATCCTCATTCTCCAATTATCTTTATCTTAAAATGCAACTTCAAGATCCATATAATCTTCTTTCAACAACGAGGGTGAATATACAATACTGTTGAATGACGTAAGCAAATAGCTTATAAGACACAACTCTTTTCTCAAGTTTTCTCTCCTCACAGATAAATGCGTAAGGGATGGTTTCACGATTCCACAATCAAGGTGGAAACTGTGTACTTTGGCTACCTAAAGTATAAAAAAAATCGGCCAATCTATGGAAGTAGTCAATGTGCAGGGTATAGAATGCAAGTAATTAGGTTCTTATGAAAAAGCCAATCTACATATTATACACAAGGCATAGTCTACGTACAGACGTGGCCTATAAACACAGGTTTCATTGTACGCATACTGAATTATAGGTTTAGGAGAAAGACTTCCGGAACGGTTCACGTCTACTAGAACTGAGATCAAAGAAAAAACAATTCAGAGCAAGAAAACGTGAGGCTTTATGAAAATGAGGTATGTAGTACTTTCCAAAGTATTCTGCGGAGGAGTTTTGAGGTACTTCCAAGAAATGTCGGGAGTAGATTCCCAAATATTCAAAGAAAAGTAAGAGAATTAATATTAGAGCAATCTCAAATGCATAAAATACTGTCTGATTAACTCCTCAAGGCCCCATTCCCGAGATTGACAGCTCATTATTGAGCCTGAATTGCTATTCAAAAATCCAAGGAAAAACCAGCCAAACATATCCATCTTCAATATTTGGGTGTGCTCTTTCGGTTACCGCGTTTGAAAGTGCAATTTCATGCGCTTGAAGAAAGATATGGCGGATTCAATACAAACAAAAATTGATGCATCTTTTTGATAATTTTTTTTTAACCAAACAAGAATGATAATCTACTCGAAATTGGATGGAACGTGAAAAAATTGTTTGAATTCTGAAATGAAGCTTTTTTTGTCGCATTTTAGCGCCAGGAATTTCTCCAAACTGGCGGTAAATGGCGAAATTTTTTAGAATCACGAAAAATACGTGAAATTTATGAATGAATCGGCTGGAGGCAGAGATTTAACCGGTGAAATGGTTTTGTACGCATGCATCACCACTGATAAGGGGTTTTTTCTACCTTCTTAAGGTAGAACTCTGGGAATTTTGGGTTGAAATTCGACTTTTTCGAGATCGAGGCTCTCGGAGGACATGAATCCCTTTAAAACATACTAATATTCCCAAGTACTAGCTCTCTGAATATCTTAGAATTATTCCTAGGAGTGTTTAACGCAATGGAGTGCGCATAAAATTTTTCAAAATTATCGAAATTACATTTTTTTGCCAAAGTTACAAAAGTTTCACGTGCACCCTATTGTGTCGAACATTTGTGAGAACAATTATAACATATTTAGAGAGTTAGCAATTGAAAATGTTAATATCTCTTAAGGATCTTATGTCCTCCGAGAGATTCAATCTCAAAAAATCGATTTTCGACCCAAAATCACCAGAATCCTATCTTAGGAGAATTACAAATGGTGCACAATCATATCTCATCGAATACAGGGTCCAGAGAACAGTGAGAACACGAAATTTCCAACAATTTCAAGTACAGTAATCTGTCTATATCGGGCACCTCCGTTCCAGTCCAGACTGTCTAAGTTATAGAAAGTTACGTTATTCGCTCTCAAATTGATGTAATTTTTCTGGTTCTGGGAAACATTGCCTAAGTTAGCAAGATGCCCAATATACAAAGTGCTTATTTTAACAAATTATTTTGTAGCTGGAGTGCTAATCACCACATCCCTAGATGGAATATTCCTGGCTTCAAAACATGGTTCGAAAGTTCTTCTCTTTAAAATGAAACAATTTTCCCACCTTTGTCCACATTTCCGGGTAGATTTTCATACTTTTCGAAAATCCAAAATGAAGGAAAAGGATCAAAATTGGCTCACTTTTTGGACTGAAATTCGCCATATTTTCTTCTATCGCGCGTATGATCGCTATTTTGGCCAAGGCAAATGAGAGAGTACATCCAAAAATGGTAGGCAAGCGTGCTTGGTCAATTTTTTTCAGGATTTTCAAGTCGCAGTTCAACCTCAAAAATGAGCTGAAAATTCCGGGATTTTGAACATTAACTCTCCAAATATTTCAAAGTAATTTCGGAGTGACTTTTCACTTTCAATTCGAGGGTCTAATCCGAAATATTTAGAGAGAATGGATTACACAACGTCCCACAAAAAGTAATTCTTGCTATCACTGCAAAGAATCCATGATCCAAGTCATCCCATATGTGTTCTCTTACGCGTTTTTTCTCCATCGTTTTCTGAGAGAGGCACTGATCCGTAATTCAATTGTCTCTCACGAATCTACTCTCCTTCCTCGTAGCTCTCTCAACTAATGAATGTCAAACAGTAAGAATCCATATATATATACGAATCTTTCTGGCGTTCTCACGCACTTGAATGGTGGGTCGAGAGACGGCGAGATATCTCAGACACGAATGAAAAATCTCATTAAGTTCTTTGCTGTCTCGCTTCCGACGTGCGCTGGATTTTCTACTGTCTTTGTCTCATTCATCAATGGAGCACTGCGCCCTCTCGCTTCAAGCCGACAAAGAGGCGGCTTATGAATTCATAATTCAATATTGACTCTAGTAATTGTCACGCTCCCTCGCTTGGGATTAGACTCGTTTGTGCACAACACTAGTTCTACCCATGGAACTGGCTCGCTTAGTTTTGAAACAATTAGCCGAGACAGCGCTCGTAACGATCTTAACTACTATGGAAGATCATCATTGATACAGGATGGGAAAAAATATTTTTTGTGAGTAAATTCGTGGCTGAGTATATGTAGGTCGGTGCCGAGTCGTGCTCAAGCATGATAACAATGAATTTTTATCATTCTAGCCTGGCAATTCAGGAAATTTCGATAACTGCGCAATTGGGAAACATATTTTGGATCCGTGATTGAGAAAATACATGGTCTGTATCCTCAAAAAAAGATCAACGTTTTTCCATGTTTTTCAAAGTAATCGATATGAACTATTACAAATAATTTTAAAAAAATAAGGCATTGGAATGTTTGAATATAGTAGAATCTGTTCAACTCGAATTCCAAGGACCCGACATTTTCATTCGACTTATAGAGGTTCTGAGTTAACGAGGTTTCGTAGGACAAAATTCGAGATACAGAGGTCCACTGCTCAATTGACTATCGATGAACGAGAACATTTATTCATCATATGTATATACTTCCCGAATGAGAGCATACGTGGGTCTCAGAGAGAGTAATAATTAATAATAAGAAATAATATAATAATCCATTGATGAAAAGTATGTTTGTGCATCATTATGTATTCAAGAGTGTTTTTCACAATGAATTCGGTATCAAAAAGTAGTAGTTTTCTTCTGTATTTTACATTCCGTGCTTACTTATTCATCGATTCTTGAAAACTGTCGATATTGTTATTGAAGTCAGTTCAAATTCCGATGCTGTCTTCAGCTGGTTTTTCCCCCTTTATCTTCAACAACTGCAATCCCCCCCCCCCACTTTTTAGGGCTTGAGAGAGTTTTACATCTACCATTCTCCATTATTAATGCACAAAATAATACTGTGATTGATGCTTGGAATTGTTTCTGAGGCACTTCGGGTTACAAAGGTTTTCATCGCGGGTCGACGCAAAGATTCGAGTTACAGAGGTTGCATGCCACAGACCATAGCGCTTAAAAAAGTTCCGAGTTATTTCATTAAAAAAAAATTTGAGATCGCTAAGTAATCTGAAGGGACCGGGCTTTGGATTTGAGTAATAGAGGTTTCAGAGTAAAAGTATACCGTATTTTGAAATGTCGATGACCAACTTGAGAATGGCAGGCATTAAATCATTCCAAGATTTGAAAATTAATGTTGCCTATGAGATACGAGATAAGAGCATCTTCTTTGTAGAAAAAAGAGTTACATTGTGATCAAAAGCAGAGATGGGCGGATGGTAAACTGTTGAGTGGGATGACTTTGTAACACTTACCAATTTCCGAGACGATTTTACACACTCTGATCCGTATAATTCAGAATACTCACCTGTAACAAATGATTATATTGTTTGAATAAGAAGTATCTCATACGTCAGATTCGCAATTTAATTAATTTCTCATTTGTATGAGTGATTTAGATGATGGATTTAATCTAAGAGGAAGTGTATCTTGGGAGTAACTGCTCAGCAGATCATATTTATTACAGTATTGGATGAATTTCATTCTTATAAAACCCCCAAATTTTTAGTGCTGATCAAGGCATTGGTGAGATCAAACTCAATGAAGACGTAATATTTTCAGTATCCAGAAGATCTAACCGATTTTATTATAAAGATCAGATCAGAGCATAGTTCAGAATAGAATAGCCATTATCAAATGATAGTGTGAACTAAGAATACTTCAGATAGACACTAACGAGAAACTCCGTCCATGAATATTTTGTCTCTGCTCAAACTCCTATTCTGATACCTGGTGTTTTAAGAATTACAAATGACTGCACTGCTTATAGGTATGGCTCCTGTGCAAGGCTTATCCGTAAACAAAAATCCCAGATCTTCAGAAATTTCTAACCCTTTACACTGGGGATACTATACAGCTTGTGTTTTGTATAGGCGCTGTATGAATATAATTATTTTTCCCCTCCCTCGCCCAAAAGAGGCTGGACTGCTAGACTTAGCATTTTTTTCCTCATGAATTCAACTTGCCGAGATGGGCATCTCCAAAATTGCGAGTAGTTAGATGAATGAATTCCAGAGCGCATACGCATGAGTTTCTAGTTCGTGCAAAAATAAGCTGCAATGGGACCGCTCACTAATGATGCACCCTGATGTGCAAGATACCTGCTGATGCCATACTTTTCACTTTGAGCAGAGTCCATCTATGATCCTCAAAAAAAATTGAATGTACTTTCCTTGCAATCATCTTCAAATGATGATATGAACGGTACGAAACTGCTCTCAAGCTGCCAAGGCATCATGTATTTACTTACGAACAAGTCTTTGCGACATGCCACGTCAGCTCAAAACTAAGAGAGCTCCTCTAAGACGTTTCTTTGATCAAACTTGAAGATCACCAAGTGCTGAAGTAAAGTAATCAGGTCATGTCTGTTTTTTACGTTACCTACCCCATATGTTTAATGTTGTTTTTTTTTCCTAGAGACGCAATCTCAAGATTGAGATTTTCACATTCAAGTAAAGATTGAAGCCCTGATTCTAATAGAAAATTTCCTCTCCATGAAAACCAAAATGTTGAGAAAGTCTCGTTAGAACATGGATTTACAGGTGATGATTCCCATTGAGGTGGTGATAGCTATAACTTCGATCTTACCTACCGCAAACAAGTGAGAGCAATCATTTATCGGGATAAATCAAATAAAGATTCGAGTCACGGATCGTGATTTTGTATTCAATTGCTTATTATATAATTGCATTCTTTAGGATCAAACATCATTTTCATTTCCTTCTCGACCAAATTCAGAAATTACATCGATTGGTATCCGAAAAAAAGTACAATTTGTAGTTTTTCTTGGGCAGTGGCTAACTGGAAAGAATCTTTGTGCTAGCTTTCAACTATTAATTTAAACATCCAATGTCTATTTTCAGTTTTTATTTTCTTCATCCAATTCCGCAAGAGACACTGATGTTTCCCAATGATTTATGGTATCAATTAAAGTAGAGTCTCATGGATTGCATAATACAAACACGTGTATTTTCACAATCACTAAATGATCACTTACAAGCACACTAATTCTCTCAAGTTCATTATGTATAGATCTTTCTTCATGGGAAATTCTCTGAATTAATATCGCAAGTATGAGCGACTTTGGCAACCCATGTGAAAATAAGGGCATCATATTCACAAATGGTAATAGGCTCTTCAAGTACTTTAATCATATAAGAGCACCTATCATTTTGTTTGTTTTTTTTTTTTTTTTTTTTTTTTATTAACGCACTCTCAATTCTCAATCTTTTTTTGAAGTTATTTTGCAGGACCTACAATTTTAGGTGGGTTTCAAACCATCGAAGCCACCGAAAAGGCACTTATCAACATTTCACAGTGGTGCCAGCCGGAATTCAAACCCTGGATCTTCTGCGTTGAAGGCCAGAACCTTATCCATTTGGCCACGGTGGTTTCATATGAGCACCTATGGCTAGTATTTCTTAGCTGGTCTTCGATAGTTATAGATTTTGCATGTTTTAATATTGTCATGACCATGGAAGTTTCGGAAAATATAGTTGGTCTAATTGACTTATTGGAAATCGACTCTTCCTCAAACGTAGTATCTGCTATATAAGGACTTATAAGAATTCCCCATAGAATCCTGTGTCAACCCATAACCACTGTGAGCATGTGCAATAATAGGATTCGGTAACCATATTTATCACATATGAGCATGCATATAGAGATTTTATTTTTACATCGGGCGAAGATCGTACTTGCGGACCCCTGTGAAGAAGAGTGAACAAAACGAATCCTATTTAAGAGCACCTTATTTAAAGCGACAGTTCAAGTTTATCAAAAATTTGATGTTGGCGCGTCTTTGTGTTGAGAAATGTCTTCTCACGTAATTGATGTACAATGCATCAAGGAATAACCTTGACAAAACTTCAACGGTTTTACAACAACCACAAGGGTGGTATCATTCATTGCATATAATATTGGCACAATATCGGGGATCCGGATGATTTGAAATGATTGAAAAGAACTATTTTTATTATTCATAGACTGAGACTATATTAGACATTATTTATAGACTTCTCCCAAATCAATTGTGTAACCTAAATTTCGTCAAGATTATACGCATCATTTTCTTGAGTCAATAATTCTTTTTCTTCAAAGATTGAGGAATTGATAACCGTAATAGCTTTTTAATCTTATAGTACGGTGAATAATGGTCCTGAGGATCTATATTAGAATTTAAAATATTCCTTCGAAAAAAAGGGATGATTCAAATCAAGTATAGACTGGATGAATACAAGAAGAATTGTTGAAAAAGCGATATTCGCAACGATAATGTAAGTAGCTTCCATTACTTGGAAAATTTGAATATTGAAGTGAATTTTGGTTTCATGCGTCTCACTAGTTGTTGATTAATAATGCTGACAAACCGAAGAACTGCCAGAAAATATGCAGGTGCAATAGCAATGAGCAAGAAACATTGAGCATAAATGAAAATGGAAGAGAGAGGGGTGAAGTTTGTTGGAGAGAGCGCAAAAGAGAAAACGTGGCAAGTATCTTCAAAGTCGATTACTTAGTCTTTTTCTCTCTCATATTCTCTTTCTGTTATCATCCTTGCCTCTCGCTCTCACTTTATCTCTCCCAGCATCTCTTCCTCTTTCTCCTCAACTTTCCGTACTTTCTTACTACTTTCCCTCGGTTTCTTTTTTTCCATTAGATTCGGGTCCTTTCGTATTTCCGCGATTCCACAGAGATGACAAAGGAATCATCTGGAAAGTAGAGACGCAAAGTTTGTGAGAAAGACTGACTGAGCCACAAAAGATTCTCCGGAAATGGAGTCAAACTCGTAGTGAATCTGTGCCCACTTGTCACATGCTTGAGAGATGCTTTTGTAGAAGCTCTGAGGAAAAACGGTCGAGATGTTTGTTGGGGCAAAGCTCTTTTCAGGACAGGATATTTCATGCATCCTTATACGGCTTATCGATACTCCATCAGATTTTTGGAGGGAGTTGCATTGAGATAGACAGATCGGAAAGTATTAGATGAGATAAGCCCAGATCAATAATCAATCTCGCTACCGTAGAGTGTGTGAATTTCCGTAAGAATCTTCGTAAGAAAGCTTCGATCAAAAAATTGTTAATTCATCACAATTTTCGGTATTAATTCCACTACCCCAATTGGAACTTTGGTAGTATCAATTTCGGAGTGATCTGCTGCGAGGAATTGTCTTCAACAAGATGCCAAAAAACTATTTCAAGTGCAATTTCACAATTTGGGCCATCAATCTTGGATAGAGAGCTGTTATATATATATATATATATATATATTGGGTTGTAGGCTTTGAGCTCCGCTTCGGGGGAAAGAAGGGAAGAGTTTCACGGAGGCCAAACAGCGCGTGGCAAGAGCGAGTCAGACGAGGGCTGATTGGCCTCCGTAAAACTCTTCCCCTCTTTTCCCCGAAGCAGAGCTCAGAGACTACGACCCAATATAGACTCTGAAGGTTAGAAAAGATTCAAGCAAATGGTTATGTGACCGTGGCTATCGCCGATTGAATAAAATATGCCTACTGTGAATTTGGCTATGGCTGTAGCTATCATCGCTCGAATGAACTCTGACTGTGGATATAATTTTTCAATTGATCTTTGTGCCGTATCTGTCTCTATCCATACTTATTTTATTTCGTAGCCTCTTTCGTGTCGGAGGATGATGATAAAGACTCATCAGTCGGTATTTCGGACCACGCGCCTTTTTGAATTTGTATAGTGTTCTAATTCGATACTCACAAAGGGAGGGTCAGGTCCTCAGAATGACAATATTTTCACCAAAATTTTTTTACAGACTCGTACTACCGAAGAGAGAATATGAAGAATCCCAGGTATCTCCGTCAAATGGGCCGCCTGTTCCAAGATACGGCTATAGACATTAGCATTGCTAGTATATCTATATACATGACCTTTTAACTTAGGCCTATATGGGCAATGCTAATGTCTATAGCTGTATCTTGGAACAGAGTGACCATTTGACGGAGATACTCTGGATTATTCATCTACAAGGTATTAACAGAATGTAAAAAAATTTTGGTGGGGATTGGTCACCTGGTTTCCCGCTCCTCCCCTTGGCAGTAAGATTTCCAAGATGATTAACAGATTCATTTGCTCAATATGAGCTCTCTTCCCGCTCAACGCGAATAGAATTTTTTAAGTTATTGAAAAATTTACTTCCTCGATACCATTTTTTCGATGTGAGCTCTAAAATGTATTGATCGCCGCATGCAACGCAAAGATCAATACATTTCAGAATTTGTCCGTCCAACTAGATGCTCGATAATATATTCTAAATTATTGAAAAATTCGTTTTCTTGATACGAAATCTCTTGAAGATGTATTGATACTCGCGATCAACGAATCTGCGAGTTTGATTTGATGCTCAATACACTTTTCTTAGTCATTGAAAGATTCCTTTTTTTTTTCAAAACTTCTTCAAAATGTTTTCATTTCCGCGCGCGAATTCGAATCCTGAATTAGAGTTTGGATAGCATTATCTCGACAATCGGCTAATACAGAAAAATTTTTTGTTACTCAATAAGACTTCCATGATGATTGACGGATCTAATTTCTCGATGCGAAATTCTTTCAAAATATTGATGTGCGCGTCTTCATGGAAGGCTCAATATAATTTTCCAAATGGTTGACAAATCCATTTTCTTGATATGAACTTGCTTTAAAATATTTTGATCTCCGCGCGCGAATCCGTATTTTGAATTAGATATCGAATTATTAAGATTGCGAATCCGAATTTGCAATGTTCGTAATAAAAAAACATCTATTCGGGGTGTAGACACGGAACCCGGCCAGTGCCCGGTTATCACAAGCGTGACTACCCCGACCGAGCACTGGCCAGTACACTGACCGGGCACCGGTCAGTGAAACGGGGCTACCAACCGGCCAACGCCCCACCCGTTTCAATTTCTACTAGGGACAGTATTGCGCATGTTAAAATTGATCTGCTCAGAGGTGACTGTCCAAAGTTCATCGAAAAGATAGGGAATAATCTTATTGGATGATAATGAAAAGAAAAGCATTCACGCAAAATTGTGAACAACAAGATCAACGGGCTAACAAGGAGAGGCTGTCATTTTTAGGAGACGGATTCGGCTGAATATTTGGGAATCGTCTCCTCGTGGTACCAAAAGACTATATCCGAAGCCGTAGACATATTATAATATGTAACTCGAAAACGCTCGAACGTTGGATTCTTGGGCTTCGGATATCGTCTTTTGTGAACCAAAAAGGAACGATTCCTAAAGTCTGAGCCGGATTCGTTTCTCAAAGATAATAACTTGAAAGCGGACGGATCGAGAAGGCTTCCGCGACCATCCACTGATCAAATTTTTATTTTAGTTGAATAATTTTTGCAGCAATTAAAGCGGTCAAGCCACGAAAACTCACACAACCACAACACATTTACTAAGAGATCGGTTTGCTGTTGAGCTTGCACTGAAATTTTAAGAAAAAATTCAGCTCGTCGCCCCCACCCCCGGCTTGAAATTGGAATTCGACGAATAAAATTGAAGAGAAGGAGAGATATAAGTTACGTCTCGGCACCTGCTGTTTCGAGCTCTATCCAGACGGCGCCCGTGTGCGTGGGGTTGAGTTACGCTCAACCAGCGCGTCAGCAACTGCCAACCACCGATTTCACCTCGGTGAGGGGGACCTACAGTTTGAGGTGGGTTCCGAACCACCGAGACCGCCGTAAAAAGCACATGAGAAAAAATCTCAGTGGTGCCCACTAGACCACGGCGGCCTTTTGAAGAGAAGGAGAGTATCGAATTCTATTACTTGATCGTTAACAAGGGAATGAAAATCGGCGAGGCGTGCGCAAAAGTTCTCCCCTGTGCAGTCAATCTACCACTCAACTCCCGAAATGCATTTTTCTTTCGACCAAGCAATCTCATTACTGGCTGAAGCATGAAAATTTCTCGGTCACTGCTAGCAGGGATTGCAGCGCAAAGTTGCGGTTGTGACGCACCCGATAGTTCATGCCCATCGACACCGCTCCGGCTTTAAACCAAGCGGAAACACGCACGGGGCACTTCTCAGTTCCAACGCGTCGGAGAGTTTGCAAATCAACGGGACACCGCAGAGATGAGTGGATGAAATGCCCTCCTTGGAAATTGGCATGATTTGGATAGACAGCGGGCGGGAAGGGGTCAGAGAGTAACCTGCGCGTAGCAAGGCCGCAGAGGAAGCGGGCTACGGTGCTGATGAAAATCTACTAATGAAAGTCTTGAGAGGGGCTTGTTCGGGGCTCTTGTCTGCTCTCCGTCTCCGCCACTGGTTTCTGGTAAATCAGCTGCTACACAGGGGAATCAGGAATGCAGGATCCGTGCGATTCGGCCCGAGACTGCCCGCGGGAACGTGGCCACGTAGCCGCGCTCGTTTACCACTGGCAGAGCTTCAGCGCGCGCAGTCCGGCATCGGCCGTGGGCGGGATGTCGCGCGAGGAGAGAGACGCCAAATCGCCGCGAACGCTCTCTTGGTGCTGGCACTCGTCGCGGCAGAGCGCGCCCGGCCAAAAAGTACATCAAAAGCTCAAGCTCATCTCTGTCTGCCCGACCCTCCGCCTCTTGCTCGCTCGCTCGTTCGCTTCTCTCTCTCGCGACGGTCCTTCTTTTCGTACCACCGCCTTCTTTCTGCTCCAGAGTCGCTCTCTCTTCTATCTCTCTCCTGTCCTCGTCTCACACCCCACTTGACTACCGCGCGACTGCGCGCTCATCCCCTTGAGTTGTGTTCCCACGCGCAACCACTCGACAGCACGATATCCCGGCGTGGATAATCTTTGGCAGCCGTTAATCTGTACGCGTGATAGAGTCCTCCTGCAACCTGCAGATGGGATTAATCGGTCCTCTGAGCCTCTTGCTCCCTCTTTATATTCTCACTCCCCAGCGAAGCGCCTACAAGACCGCCTCTATTTCCAGCGTTCCAAGCTGGGTGTCGTAATAAGCCCTCGATTCAACGACTACTCACCACCTTGTCATGTTCATACCTCGGTATTGATGCTCCAACAGCCGCACTCACTCTCCTATGAATGCATTTGTCACGTGGAACTTTGCCCGGGAAATCGCATGAAAGTCATCGTTGGAAACCAATAGCGGCTAATTGAAGTCTGATGGAGTTAATCTAGACTGGTGTCGACTTTGAGACTGGAAATGATTCGATCCATACCGGCGTACGCTGGGCAGTTGTATTAATTTGGTGTAATTGAGTTCTTTACTCCGTGTTTGGTGTTTGAATACATCTACCGTAGCCTGACTTTCACAGTGTATCCCATGTATAAAATTGTGCATATCCGTGCAGCTTGAATCGGAAGAACATTTCCAAAGGACCCCGCAACAAAATATAGGATTTTTAGATCCCAACTAAGTTGCACGAAACTCGAGAATTGGATAATTCATGACTTCATGAATCGAAAACCAGCAGAATTTGGTCAAAAAAATTAAGCTTCAATAGATAATCGAGGTACAAAAATTTGTTTTTAGAGGTTAAACGTGGCCCAAGTAAACGATTCAAATCGAACGGCACCTGGCCGAGGGTAGCAAATCCAATAAATTGTGCTCTCTAGACACAATAAAGATCAAAGATACCACCACGTCATGGTGTTTAGAAGGTACTCAAGTAATCAAAGAGAAAAACGCCCTTGCTCCTTTGCGGAAGAGAAACGACATGCCACATATTTTCTTGACCGTGGGATCATAGTAGCCTATAAGCCCATGATTGCTCGTGTAATTGAATATGAGAGAATCCGAAGTCACGTGGTGAATTAAGAATGTGAGATTCAGTGTGATCTTAACCGATGTCCGCATCGAATACGAGCAAATTATTAGTAACGCTGATTTTCTAACGCAATTTGTTACAATTGATCGAGTCTAAAGGCCCGTAAGCTCATCTGGTCATTCCCTGTGGCAAGATTCAACAACTCGTGCAAAATGTACGAAAGCCACGTTCGCGTTCATAGCCACGCTTTTTTACAGAAATAAAGTTTTGAGAAAAATCGTGCTTCGGCTTATTTCTCTGCAACAAATACTGTACCACTTTATTTACCCATCAACCAGATTATTTCTCCCAATCTTGTGATTTTTCGATGAGGCTTGTTTTCTGATTGCCAGCAAAGTCGCGAGTATTAATTGTAGCACTATTTCTGTCTCGCTTCAAAGCTGCGAAATCTGTGTCTCCGAGTCACGTTATAATGTGGCGGTATCTTAGATCTTCAGCATGCCAAGAGAGTACAATCCATTGGATTTGAGCTCCCTTGATCAAATCTCAACTGAACTGACGAGATGCTGACGCTCAGACGCGGAAAATGTATAACCCCGGCAAGGAGCCGTTCGATTTGGATTGTGTTTACTTAGGCCGCATTTAACCTCCAAAATCCAGATTTTGTACGTCGATTATCTATTGAAGCTTAATTGTTTTAACCAAACTGCTGCAGATTTTCGATTCATGAAGTGATGAATTATTGTTTAGTTCAGTTCTCGGGTATCGTACGATTTTGTTGAGATCTAAAAATCCTACGTTTTGGTGCGGGGCCATGTCCCATGCCGCAGATCCTACGGGATTGACTGTTCATTGTGCAGAATAGATATTGGAGCTGTGTATTGAATCAAGAAATACTAGTAGAGAGAGAAGAAAAACCAGTAAGCGAGGATAATAACAGAAACTCAGAGAGAGCAGACGGAAAAACATTAGCGACAAGGAACAGAATGGAAAACGATACAAATTCCAATCCTATGATTCAAACTTCTCATCCTCTTTCTAATATTTCTCCTCTGTCTTTATTTGACCTTTCCCGTCATCTTTACTCCTTCCTCCCCGTTCTGAGGGGTTTTCTTTCAATGTCAAACGTCTACTCGAATTCTCGTTGTTGTCCAGATCACGGCTCTCTTCGGCATGCTCTTTCATCTGTTTTGACAAGGAGCCTTGGAGTACAAACTGAGCCACTTAGGTGATTACCTGAGATGGCATGGTAAAAGCGAGACGCCCGTCGCGTGGGTCGAAAAAAAAGAAAGATTTATACCTTTCGAAAATCATTCGACAAAGTCTTTTTGAATTGACTCCTCGGTGCGAATTTGAAATGTTGATAAATCCCCAAAACATTGTATCAAGATGATAAGAGACGAGCCCGATATCACAAATGACAGGTTTCCTTGCAAAGAAGTATCGACTAGAATCGAGAACCGACTTCTGATAAGTATTTATTTTAAAGAAATGGAAAACATGGGGGAAAGTGCATACCTCACGAACTTCTCATGCCACGACCGACTGTACCGACTCTTATCACACCCAAATGATTTTTCATCAGTTAGTGATGGAGTTCCCTTCATTTTGAACTATTGTCAATCAAGATTCGACATCTTGTTCTATCAGAATGTAGATTTAGAAGTACTTCTGTCATTTTTCGGGTTGAAGGGGGTAGCTTTGGACACATCGTTTTATCGGCAAAATGTTGTCGTCCGGACTGGAGCAGTAAGTTTCTGCTCCATAAAGATACCCAAAGCTGTCTGGTATTCGAGACAATGAAATCGCGCATCATGAGAATGTCAATCCTCCCTAACATTTAACCTGAAAACTCAGTTCAGGATATTTTTTAATCATTTTGGCTTAAGGCACCACCCGAAGGGTCAGGGAGAATTTCAGTTGGGAAAAAGATGAAGACAGATGACATTTCAACGGCGAGAGTAATTCGCGACCGAGCTGAATGTTTCGATGAAATTTGCAAGCACGCGAGACGTAAAGTCCAACGACCTGAACAACGTCGAGTGTGCCTGCAATGAGGTCTGCGATACGTCGTGACAGAGCAGTCTATTTACCAACCAAGGCGACAATAGAGAGAGGAGCCGTCCGACAACCGATGTACTTCTGCGACTCGAAATATCTATCCCACACAAATTTTTACCACAAGCGAATTCGACTTACGCGGCAGCGAAACCAGAACTCACTATTCCGCCGATGGGGTGAATATCAATCCCTCATCTGGGTGCCTCCAATCTTTATACGACGCCTTCGCTTAATGTTTGATTCGAGTCAAGCAAAGCTTATAACTCGGGACTATAATATTCGTAGCATGGCGAAGCAGGACGTTCTGGGCTGTGAGGATTTATATTACATTTACCTACGCGAACGGTAGAGATCTTTTGGAGGATGCCAAGGAAAGCATAACAGTAAACTGTTTGCGAATAACTTATTATCATTCGCTCAATTCGTATTGAGACAAATGTAATCGCCGGAATGCATAATTTATTTTCTTTTTTTTTCAAGTGAGCATAGCAAACCTATTCAAACGTTGAGAAATATTGTTTTGACCTTGCATGTTGCATAACGTCAATCAAACTCCATATCTCATAATGAATGGGCGTCGTGTGCATCATTGATCCTTTTTAGAAATTAATGGGATCCCAAGTGATGTTTGCTATGAAAAAAAAAAAAAAAACGTAGCCCGTCAGAGGCAAATGTAGTTAGCTCATTTACGAGTCCCCAACGCTCCACTCTTCGTTGGTCAATATTGATTCAATGAAGGGAAAAACTCATTCATTTTTTGCAGAGTTACGCACAGATGCGACCCTCTAGAAAACACTCCGGGATAAACGATTGCAATTGGCAAGTATATCTACCAATTGCTTTGAAGTAATTGCATGCTCCGGTTTATGTTCGAGTAGAAAACATTGATAAATATTTATACAAAAATACGGGAAAAGGAGTGGTGCAAGTCTGAATTTTGCGAATCAATAGATATAATCCATCCGCACTTGACTTGGCTTTCGTCATTTTTCAGCCCGTCAATTTGCCATCGTCTATCGCGAAGTAAGTACTATGAGAGGATAGGGGAAGAAAAGGACGGGGAGAGAACTGCCGCGCGCCACTCTGGCCGATTGTTACATCTCGGCGAAACTTTGGTTTCGCCTGCCGCCCTCCCATAATAGGTGTGCCATGGCTTTTGCGCCCGGCACTGTTTGGCGCTCAGCCTGTGAGCGTGTAAGTGTACGCGTACCGTCGCGACGCACGGCTAACGGCGTGGCAGCCCGACCAGCCGCGCGCGTGCACTTGCAGAAAAGAAACTTGAGTCATCTCTGCGGGGAGCAGCAGGCGATGTAATTATAAAAAGGAAGGAAGCAGGGCGAGCGACGCGAGGGCGTACGCAGACATCGCCACGGCGCTGCGTCTCCCGCACGTAAACCTCCCCCAGCGGCACGCGAGCTCGGGCCCGGGAAGCTGTGGCTCTGGTCCTGCGCCCCGCGCGGCTCTCGCTGCTGCTGCGCGAGCGGCCTGGCCGAACGGGTGGAGTGGCAAGTGAACGCGGCGCCCCGAGTAGAGCGGGCTTCGGATAGCTTTTGCGCTATACACTCGTCCAAGGAGCGCGAATGAAGAACACCCTGTCTATGGGGGGTAAACAGTGCTATGATGGGTGTGGGGTGGACGCGTCGAGTGAAATATTGAACGCGTTCTTATCTATGGAGATAGAAAACAAGAATGTGAACCTTGCATGGGAATTGAAGTGTATTCATTCTACAAAAAATGCAATCACTCTTTTGTTGCAACAAAGTACAAGATTTCTCCTTTGAGGACTCACGTTCAGATCAAAGTGCGATTCTGATAGCTTGACATTCTGACTTGATGTTCAGGGTTTGGATATATCGATTTGAAGATTATATATGTTGATATTTACAAGATTGAAACCATGAGATAAAGACGGCGTGGAGAAGAGATAACAGTCCAACATCACCTCTGCGACCAACCTCGCCCCGCACTCCCCTATATAATTTGATATTGACAGGCGTAGGAGTTTTCAACTTCATATACATGCGAGATACGTCGAAAAATTTGCCTAGGACAAGGGTGAAGTTAACATTTTAACTCTTAATTATAAAAGTAATATTGAACATCAAGTCCAGCAAAAATCACTAAAGTCGACAAACCACCGTGTGAGATATCAACAGCTTATTGCCTAAAAAATTGTTTCAGTGTTGACTGAAAGTCGCGGAGGCTCGCGCGAAATTTGAACGTAGCAAATCCTTTTTTCGATGGGATCACTCACATCTAGTTCTGCTTAAGGGCATGTCGGAGCAAAGTAGTTCAGGCGACGGCCACCGCGTACAAAAACTTAACTTTTACAGTATTCTGCGGAAAATTAGAGGCTCAGTTCGAAAAAGTGACTCGACAGCCTCAAAGTTCACAAACCAAGGAACAAAATGCGTTATCTCCAATCCCGTTCAGGGGCAAAAGGAGCCCAAACATTTGAGACTACGAATCATTGTAAAAACGACTTGAGCGCTTGGCTTGAAGAGCCAACAACGTAATTCGTAGTCTCAACGGTTTGAGCTCATTTGGCACCTGATCGGGATCGGGGATAACGCATTTCGTTCCTTGGTTTGTAAACTCTGAGGCTGTCGAGCCACTTTTTCGAATCAAGTCTCTAATCTTTTGCA
>JAPYYZ010001074.1:0-16586 GCA_030522705.1 Eretmocerus eremicus
CGCGGTGGAAAAAACGATGAATTCTTGAACGACGAGCGTGCAGTGTCACTCAACTCCGATGACAGGAGTGTCTCAACTCCGATGACAGGAGTGTCGGAATCGCGGGGCATATAGCGAAGGACGCGGCACTTATCGAACAGAGTATACATTATGCACGACGGCGTAGTCGAGCGAGTTTTCTCCAAGTGCGATGCTTGTGTGTACGTCTCTTGCGGGCGAGCCAATGCGAAACATTTCGACTCGGCTCGATTTTGCCGCGACAACTTTCGTCAATACGCATTGAATATGAATGAAACACTTGTTGTTTACGGCCTCGATGTGGAGCTCCACTCGAAAGGCTCGCTCCGTTTCATCGCGTTGTTTTGGAAACACGTGGCGAGCACTTACAGGCGCGCAAACAAGAGAGCAAGAGTGCGGAATTGAGCGTTTCATCAAAGCTCTCGTCGCGAGCGTGGCAAAATTTTGTGGAACGCCATTACGATGCCGCTGGTCATCGCGTGGACGAATTGCCGCGGTGAGACGAGGAAATGGACGGGAAACAGGGCCTTTACGCACTACGGGCCATTAACGGTGGTGACCGCGACACGCAATAATTTCTCCGAATGCGCTTCATCGGTTACGACTGTGATGCTCGTTCGTCACGTGACAACCTTGACACGTGGCCCTCTACGGGGAACCATTTCTGGTGCACAGCCGCCCTCTAGCGACGCCATCGTTAAACTTCGATTTCGTTCCCGCCTCTTTGAGATGCACGCAGTCAAGTGTAACCTAACCCGATCCAAACAGCCCACGTCGATCGTTGGTGGAACTCCACGTGGAAATTATCACGGAATTTCACGTTTTTTTATATAGTCGAGTTCCACATGATATTTTCGGGCTTTCACGTGGTATTCTGAGGAGATATTCCTCTGAGATCGAGGAAACGACTAGATAGGAGAGGTTATGAAACAGTTCGCGAGCCGAGAAGTGAGGTCATGCTAGTAAAGAACTTAGGTTATCAGTAATTCCTACATAGGATCCTCATGGAAACTGATCGGATTCCACGTGACACATCTGGAACCCCACAGTCATTTTCAAGAGACCTTTCACATATTAAGACCGACTAGGGACTATTAGTCATGAAGTCACGTATACGATCGTGTGAAATGAAATCACTTGGGAATTGTCGATTCTGATCATGAAACCAACGCTCTAATACCTAACCGAGAAAGCCAATACGGAGATCCCTGTGGAAATTTCTTGCGAACATCTCGAGGAATTTCACGTAGAAAGTCCAAAAACTTCCCTCGGAATTCTGTCCGCAAGGAATCCTATATGAGGATCCCCGCGTTGACAGTTTCCACGTGACACTTTTGGAATTTCGACGTGATATTCCACGTGTAACTTCCACGGTGATCTCCGCGTGGGCTCTCTAGATCGGGTGGACCTCACTCATTCGCGAGTGCGAACGAGGGAATCGGAATGGCGTTACGGATTGTAGTTACAGTGGCTACTCACCCTAACGTGGTCATGGTGACGATGGTGTACCAGAAAGCCGCGGGTATGGACGTGAAGTTTGTGCCGTCGACGTTCTTCTCGGCGTAGAACATGACCGTGGCGAATATAATGATGGCCATGGCCAGCGAGAAAACGAGAAAGCCGAGCTCGGACGCGCACGATTTGAGCGTGTAACCGAGGATCCTGAGACCCTGTGAGTGGCGCGAGAATTTGAATATTCGGAAGACGCGAAAGACACGCAGGGTTACGAAAGCCCCCGATACATCGTCGTTGTCGGTCATACCGAGGCCAATGTAGTACGGCAGTATAGCCACGACGTCGATGATGGACATGACCGACCTGGCGAACTTGCAGCGACTCGGGGCCGCAAACAATCGCAGCAGATACTCGGCCGTGAAAATCATCACGCACGCCGTGTCCAGGCAAAAGAATACGATTTTGTAACGCTCGCCGCACGACAGGGTTCCCGCCCTGCCGGGCCTGATGCCGCACGGTACCGTCTCTACCACATTGGCCAGCACGCTCACGGCAATGAAGAAGCCCGTCACGTAGTAGAACACTAGCGCCGCGGTCGATATGTGCGGATTCTGAAAGGCCCGCCACATTTTTTCGCGCATGTCGGTGAGCTGTTCGAGGTTATGTTCGCCGCTCTCGCTCAGCTTGTCGTCCATCAGCCGCTCGGCGTTCTCGCGCTTTCTGTCCCTGTAGTCCTCGTAGCAGCAGTCGCCTATCACGTCGGGCAGTATGCCGAAGAACGACAGCTCCTCGTCGTAGCTGGTGAGGCACTCGTGCCTCGGATAGTGGAGCTTGCCGGTGCGGTAGTAGTTGAGTATGTGGCGGAATATGTCGGGGTCGCGGTCGAAAAAGTACTCGCGGCTCTCCTCGTCGAAGAAGAACTCGCGCTCGTTGGAGCCGAGCAGCGTGTCCGGGTACTTTTCCAGCGTGTTGCGCCACGTCTCGAAGCGCCGCCCCGACACGTTTATCAGCAGCTTCTCGTCGTCGGCCTTGCGCCGGTCCTTGGAAATCGGCGGCGGTGGCAGCGGGTGGGTGGCTATCGGCACCCACCCGATCGCCGCTGCCCTGGCGAACGGCAGCCATGCCGCGACGGACGCCATGACGCTTCCCGGCGGCCGCGGCTGTGGCGCCCTCTAGCCTCGTCGCGCTCTCTCTCTCGAGAGCGGGCCTAGTCGCGGCCCATCTCGGCGCCCCCTCTCCTCGCTCAGCAGCGGAGCGCGCTATCACGAGTCGTCCAGCTGCCTGGCGAACCGCATCGGAGCCCGGGCCGGGTGGCGCCCCCTGCCGGACGCCCTGGGGCGTCTACGCGCGCGGAGCATACTTTCGCATCGCGCGACCTCGGCGCCAGCGGCTAACAGGTCGGCTCGTCGCCGGGCCCGATGACGCGGGGCGCGCCGGCAGCGACGACGAGAATGACGACGACGGGCGGCGCTCGGCCGCGGCGGGCGCTGGCCGACGCTCGCGGCCGGTGTTTACGCGAGGCATAGTCCGTCGCCGCCGGGTCTCCCGGAGCCTCGCGCCGAGGTCACGGCGGCAGGCCCGTCCTCCGTGTGGCCGGGCTCGCTGCGAGAGAGAGCGGCTCCTCGACCTGATGCAACGGCTCTGGCTCCCGTGGATCGATACGATGGTGTTGCCGGAGAGGTTGGCGGTACGCCGCCTCCGGAGCAGCGCGAGGAGGCTGCGGCGAGAGGGAGCGGCGGCGCTGGCTCTGGCGAATTCAGGTGCTTCGTCGCGCTCACTGTGCCACGGGCACCACTCGGCTTATAAACGGTAACGCGGGCCACGCGCAAGACACCTTGCCGCCTTTGCGCTCCGAGCGACGAGACACGGTGTGTGTACACAACGCGGGCCGCGCTCTCTGTGTACACGCGGCGCTCACGCGCTCGGAAGACGCGACGCGCTCGAGCGAGCTGGCTACCCGCGACTGAGCCAGCCGAGCTTTCGCGGGGCTTGCGAGCTTGCGAGACTCGATCCCCCGCCACTGAGGCCGGTGCCGTTCGCGCGCGCGCGCGCACAGACTCACCGGAGCTTGCAAGCTTCTGCTCTGATGTATAGTGCAGCTTGTCACTCTCCCGGACTCTGCGTCAGCTATGAGGTGCGCGCTCGCAAGCTTGAATCGAGTCACGGGGGATCCGTCAGTCGTAAGCTTCGCTGAGTGGATGATTCGAGATCGCTCAACTGATGCATTCGCAGAGTTCGACTTTGTCGAATAGTTCGTACTCATGAGTTTCTGCTAGGTTCTCTTAGTTATGAGAGAGCTGTTGCTCCCAGTATCAGAGAAGGTAATGAGTAATCGCACAGGAAGTTTCTGAATGAGCACAATATCGTGCGTTTCAAACGAGCTTTTTCTGCATCCTGCAGTTTTCCTTGGTCATTTGAATTCAGTGAGATGTATCATTGATAACATTGGTAATGTTTTCCCTCCCAAAATTTCATCAACCATTAGCAGCAACCTGAACAGCATTCGTTTGTGAAAATTTGATGTCTTTTTTTCTTGAAATGATGGTTTTTCGATTGTTCAGAACGTGATGATCGCGCGTAAAGTATTACGATCCTTTCATTCAATTGTGGTTTCTATAATTTTTCATATCTTAGTTTGTGCGGTCGTTAAGAGGCCAATGAAAAACAGATGCTTACCTGATTCAGTGATGTATTAGGGCCATGACTCTAGAGCTCGTTAGAAAACAATTAATAGGAGAGCTTGATTAGAGATTTTCAGTCCCATTTTCTGACTCTGCAATATTCTAGAGTGCAAGATCTGTGCTAGCTCAGAATTTTCAAATAAACCACTGAGTAAATAAATAAATAGAAGAAAGAGGTTTTAGAGACGATGATAATGGTGATGAACATTGGCATAAGCACTTCAATTTTGCCGAGCGCATGGAGATGTACGGATTGTTACCGTGTTTCGGCGCGGGGTCAGACTTCACCATCAAAGGTCGTGAGTTCCCGAAAAGGAAAACTGAATGACTTAGAGTCGACAATAACTGGATAGGATCAGAATTCGTTCTCGTCAGCAAATTAAATTAACAGTTGAGAGGTCTCAACTTGTTTCTGGAAAATGAAAAGCTCTTCTTCGCGCTGTACTCCGGAAATAAGCTCAAAAATCATACCAGCGAGAATCAAAAAGTCGCCTATCAAGAAGAAAGCATACAGTTATATTCTAAAACTCCTAAGATCAGGGCTCAAAAAATTTCTACCTCAAATGTGGGCTACTAACATCCGCATCAATTTTCCATGATACAGCTAGTCTCGAGACGCGCTTTTTATTCCCAAATTTCTCAGTAAACAATCTTCTTGGAATACTTGAGATCGAGCTTCCATTCTCTAAAACTCTTCACGCGCTACTTCTATCAACTCATCCCTCACATCAGGCATTCTAATTAGCCAAAAATGAAATCGAGCTTTTTATCCTCTAGAATTTTTAACTTCGAAGCATCAAAATCTCAATAATTTGAGCTTGGAAGCCCTCGACACGAAGACAGTCGTGCCATAATTTGAGTCCCACAATGAGAACATCACCTCAGAGCTTGCAGAGCATTCCATCTCGAGACACCACCAAGTGCCCGCAAAATCAAGCTCCGCCGCGCATAACCTGCAAGCTCACCTGTCGCCAGTCACCATGGCTCGCGCTCGCGGCCCAGAGCCGCACATGGCCCGGCTAAAACGCGCGCGCGTTGCAGAGAGAGAGAAAGAGAGAAAGAGAGAGAAGAGAGGCGCGCAGAGAAGAGGAGAGCTTGCGGAGGGATGGTCACGCGATCTGCACGCTGCGCTGCCGCGGTGCATCGCACGCGTCTAAATTGATTTTTCGGCGCGTCGTCGGTGGCGACGCCGCGCGGCGGCCCCATCCGCGCTCGGGCCGCTCTCTGCGCGCAGCTGCGTTACCTGGGCAACACGGCCCTCTCTCTCTCTCTCTCTCTCTCCACCGCGCTCTCGCAGTGACGTCAGAGAGAAACTGCGAGCGCGCCTCTGGCCCTTCTCCCGGATCCCCTTGCTACCCCTCTCTGCCTCTCGGGCGCAAATGAAAGCTCCGCGGGAGGAAATTGACTCTCTCTCTCTCTCTCTCTCTCTCTCTCTGCTCTGCAGACTGCCGCCGGCTGCGCGCCGAGCAATACGCAGAGAATCGTCCAGAGTGTATCGGTGCGCAATGTTTATTTGATCGAGATGCACGAAGTAAAAGAGTGAGAGAGAGAGAGAGAGAGAGAGAGAGAGAGTCGAGTGACGCGCAAAAATCCGGCACATGAAAAATTGGGCAGCAGAGGAAGCGGGAGATGCGAGTGCGCTCGGGAGAGCTTACGAGCTTGCGCGCACGCCCTGCGCAGAGAGGGAGCGAGCGGTTCGATGCTCTCTCCGGCGTGGGCGGCCCGCGCGCTCGAGGCAAGATGCGCTCAGTGACCCGTGACAGGATCGTCACCGCAGATTAAATCATTGAGCCCCCCCCCCTCTCCCACCACTCTCTCCACTCTTCTCGATATCTCTGTCGCGAAAGGTTGTCTTGCCCTCGATCGAACTTCATATCGAAAAGATGAATACGTTTTCTAGACCGATATTTTCAAGTGGGTCTCCCAACTAACTTTTTTTTATAAGATGCTCTCTCTGGATTTGATCCTTTGGTCACAGCTATTAGCTTGGGTTATATATTTCTCCCACGGAAGTTCACGTATTCCATGATAATCATTCGAGGGAAGGTTTCTGCAAGCCTCATAAACGAGTCCAGAGAGTTCTGTAAATTGATCGAGCTCATCTTAAATATTGTTCAAACTGTAAACGCTCAATGCCTTTGATCAGCATCAGTGTCATCATTAACATAGCAGTGGATTTTTATCTCCGCACAACTCCACCAATTGGCCAGATGATGTATTTACCGCAATGAGGACCAGCTCGCATCTCCCCTCCGAAGCTACTTTAGCCCATTTGAAGAATGGTAAAGGAAACCTACAGTTCATAAATCGTCCCAACTCCTTGCACTTTCTTCGTCAACATCGCTTACGATAGAATCCGGCATCGAAATTTGTTGGAATTACGGAAGATATAATCTATACGTGAAGTGAGTATACTCAATTTGCTAACACTGATGAGGTAAATGAATCTATCGGTTTTTCCTGCAAGCGATTTTATTGCACTGATCTAGTGCGACGTTTCGACCACTTGTCTTGCGGCCCTTTTTAAGCTAGAAAATTACAACAAAAACTCATATATTGCTTCTCTTACACTCTTTTCACATCAAACTAGTGTAAGAGGAGCAATATATGAGTTTTGGTTATAATTTTCTAGCATGAAAAGGGCCGCAAGACAAGCGGTCGAAACGTCGCACAAGCTCAGTGCAATAAAATCACTTGCAGGAAAAATCGATAGATTCATTTACCTCATTGATCTTGAGTCCTGCGATAAAGCTCTCATTCAAGAAATCGCTAACACTGAGCAACTTCTGCAATAACTCGTTTCTCATTCGTAATTTCCTACGCAGCTTATCTCACTTTGGAGTGCATTTGAAATCTGAAGAAACGAGCTGAAGTAGATTTGGTTTTGATCTGCTGAGCTGAGGATTCTGAATTTCTACGAGTTTCTGAATTGGTGTACCCATTTTCGTAATCTCCAAATGAAATTTTTTCTATATATAAGTCGGTGTAGTTAGCTACAAAATGCACCTAAATAAATTTCATTTGACTTCCAAACGAAAAAAAAAGTGATTGTCATCTTAGGAAGGGAGAGAAAAATTATGAGTTCCCGTGAACTTCCATAAAAATACACGCTGTTACATAGTTCAATACACTTCTCTTTTTGTTCCACTCGTCTCCCTGAACTCCCTCATAGAATCTTTCTAGAATCGAGATTCACAACTCGGCAAAGAACGTTCTGAAGCGGTTGAAACAGAAATCATTGCAGCTAAAGGACGATGGAATTGGTAAGGCCAAATTTTTTTGGACGCGAATCCTACAAAGTTTGGAAAGTTGAAAAGAAATAGATCAGAAGTCGCGAAAATGATTTTTGCGCCTCGCAAACTTGGGATTTGTTTTGATACAATCAAAATGTTATTATTTCTCATCATGAGGAACATGAAAAGAGAAGCATTTGCATAGTTGGGTACGGTTACAGAACAAGGTACACTTACCTTATACGAATTTAGATCATCTTAATGGTTTTTTATTAGGGGTCGGACTTGATCGGTTTTTCTTGCTGAAAGTCTTCCATTCCGCAATTACTTGCGACGTTTCGGCCTATGATAATGGCCATTATCGAGCAAAAATTGAAATAATGACTAGTAATTCGTGTAGAGATCATCATCAACGGAAGCTGTTTTGTCCGACAGCGGTTTGTTTCAATCGTCAGTCGCTTTCAGGTGATCGTCAATACTTGACGATCTGGAGAATTTTCCATCTATCTCCTTCTGAACGATGAGTTCATCCTAATCTTTACCAACAAAAAACCTGTTGGGTAATTACAATCATTGATGTAGAATGATGTATTGTCAAAACGGTTTCCGTTGATGATGATCTCTACACGACTTACTAGTCATAATCTCAAGTTTTGCTTGATAAGGACCGTTATCATACGGACGAAACGTCGCAAGTAATTGCGGAATGATATAATTTTAGCAGGAAAAACCGATCAAGTCCGATCCCTAATATTCAACATCCTGCGATAGAATCACCTAGTTGAAATTGTAAGGTTTTTCTAAGGCTTTTTAGGTTTACAGAATGCATAATGGATATTTCATGTAGCCTTAAGAATCTGATTTTTGGCATTATACTCTAGCAAGATGAAAACAGACCCGTCAGATCTGTCTGCACTCAAGTCGTGGCATTGACGCATTCTCGTGTAAGCCCGTCGCTGTTGCTCAGCCCAGCGTAGTCTGTCGGTTTGATGCACTTACATAGATCGCAAACAGGATCGGCACTCGGATTGCTGATTCGTCCATGTTATTGAATTAAATGCGCCTGAGATGAGAATACCATAGCTGCGACAACAACAAATGTTTGGAACCAGGAATTATCCTAGTTATAGGGCATCGCTACGAATTTACTGCAAGTCATCTTCCAAATAGAGCCAAGCACCTGATGTTGGAACTTCAATCCGCGACTGTATAGCGAAAATGAAATATCCGACTAATACGACGATTTTTTTCTATACATAGATGAACGAAAAGGCTGACGAGAGAATGTTGATAGATTCTTTTGTTTGCGACCATTGAGCCGACTGAAGTTCATAGCGACCGCGACAGCTGGTGAACGCACATCAGTCGGCTCGACGCGTGCAAACAGGAGGATCGACGGGGATCCCCCTGTAGATCCCCCATAAGGTCGACCGGTATTCTCGTCCGCTTCTCTGCTCGATTTTGGAAAATAGTCTTCGGCATCAGCTCGACCATGGCTGCAATCACCGTCGATGGAAGTTAAAGCATCAGATGAGTATCGACTTGGCATTGAATTCGCGGCGATGTATCGTAATCATAACCCCAAACATGTTTTGTTGTGTCGCGTCGGTACTCGGAGGTTGAGCCACTGGTGGAGGATGAGCCACTGCGGCTGGTTGCCAGGGGGGATTGTTTACTTCAGGTAAACTTTGGGGTTACGGGCGCTTGGTGAAAATCTTTGTTATCGACGGCAATTCGAGCGGATCGATGACGATTGGAAATTGTTTTTCTATGTTGTCACGGAACACCTGGGTTATGAATGCATGGCTCTAAGAACGTTCAGCTTCTTTTCAGGATAACTATAATCTCTCCTCTACTTGAAATATTCGTGACTTCCTCTGGCGCTCAGAGATCTGTCTCTGAGGGTTTCCGAGAGGTTGCATGCCTTGATTCTCCAACGTTAGCCAATATGCTTTCGTAATTCATATCCATAGAATGTGTGAATGTGTGAATCCGTAAATGTGAGAAAGACTGCCACTAGCCCATTTTCGCGAAGCATCTTGACACCCACAATTCATTCAAGTAGCGCTTCTCGCTTCAATCCTAATTGTATGGCTCAATGCTTAATGACTTTTTCTCCCGTATAACTAAAATTACTCCCCCGTTATTCTTCTTATTCGGAAGCATCTGCAACCACTTGTATCACCCGATTACCTGCCTTTCCACCAAATCACTTCACATTTAACAATTTCATGACAATTTGAAGATGTAAGTGAAGCATAATCATGAATTCAACTTTTTCTCATTTTTATATCAATGTTTACTGTAAAAAGTGTGGTCCAACTCCCGATTGCAGTGCAACTTGAATTTTCTTATTTTCTCAGTATAATCAGAAGATGATCGAATAAACTTGCCTCATTCCAATAGTGTTCTTGGTAGACAAAGTGTTTTTGGACAATCACAGAGAATCAAGAAACTTGTAAGCAACCCCAATTCAGCCATAACTTCAATATGATTGCATTGGTGGAGTATGAAATCTCGTTCCTAAATCTGAATCCATTACTCCATTAATTTGAAGAATGAGGTTGTAGATTTTATATCGAGGCAATTTGCAAATTATGTCTCTTGTTCACTTAGTTGAGTGCCAAAGAAGATCGTCAGTCTTACAACCACAGACTATCGTGAAAATGTCCGAGTTCTATCTGAATGCCATGGTCTGCATCCTAATTTCATCAATTTCAGAGTGAATACCAAAAACGAAGCACCCCATTGTTAAATTAATTTGCTTGGAAAGTCAGCAGAAACAATCAAGGTGACAAACTGTATGGCTGTGAATAACGAACTCAACGACGGTATGAAAGTCCCGTAAAGGGTGAATCAGCTCGCAATACTCATGCGCAAAATACTAGATGAATACTCGAGAATTATTACATTTTCTAAATGAGAGGTTGCTCAGGAGTTGATCTCAAATTCATCACGTGTATCGAAACGCTTAGAATTTGACTCTTATTTACGATTATTGTATATGATACAATTACATAAATATTTGATACAATTAATGTAATGTTTGATTCTCTTCAAAAATTTCACAGATCTTGTACCTGCATTGTATTTTTCCGTATTGAACTAACTTGAACCGCAACCAGTCCATACGACAGAGCAAGAGTGGAGGAAGGAGGTGGATTAGGTTTTGACCCAATCCACCTTCGAAAGTTTTGATTTGAGTGAGAAGTAGATCTAAAAGATTAACCTGACAGGAACACTTCGACGTGTCGAATTCACAAAAGCACTTGTTTTATACAAATAACATATTTTCAAGTGCTTTCGCGAATAGGAGATGTCGACTTCTCGGATGAAGTTCATGTCGTGAAGCTACATTGCATCAATTTATATTATTATTGAATTGAATATTAATGGAGTAGTAATTGATCTGGTACACATCCCTCCAGGGTTTTCTGACAATATTCGTGTTGCGACGAGCATGCTTGCCCCACCGCAACCCGGCTAGCGCCAGACACGCTTGCGCAGAGTGGTTGCCTTGATACAGGCGTTTACTCGGGGAATCCCCGCAACATTTTCAAAGACGATCGCGAGGCGGCGACCCCCAACTAGCGTTACCCATAAGCTAATTCGCAGCTCAACTATTGGAGAGGGGCCAAATTACACGAAATTGACAGTCTGTCTCGAGCAGCGGACTCGTGTGCCTCTCTTGGACCCAGGAGTCCTGGGTACAGGAGATGGCTGCAGAGTCTCGCCGCCGGCAACTCCCCGCTGTTCTCGGGAGCACCGAAAGCAGCTGAGATCGCAACTCCCTGGGGTTTCCAGGAGTTGCTCTCGTTCGCGACCGCGACGCCGTCAACCGGACACTCTCGCTCCCGGGTACCTGGGAGCTCCAGGAGCCGAAGCGACTTCAGGGCACCGAGCCACCCTCCACCGTTGGGAGCCCACCAACGGTGAGAGAGTGAGGCCCATCACCAGTGCACACCGGCTATCTTCCGCGTTTTCCACCAGTAGAATCTTTGACCATTGTACTCCGAGACTAAGGTAGACCGCCCTGTAAACAAGTACACGATTCCATCTAGCTCAACGTCATTCTTTTCCCATATTTGACATTTATTTTTGTACATACTTTTGGCGTAATATATTCACAATGGATGCATTTTCCTGATTAATTGGTGACCTGAACCCTACCTTCCTGATACCCCCGAAATCCCTCGGTCACAGTGT
Organism: Eretmocerus eremicus; assembly: GCA_030522705.1. NCBI lineage: Eukaryota > Metazoa > Arthropoda > Insecta > Hymenoptera > Aphelinidae > Eretmocerus > Eretmocerus eremicus. Next base: position 11,594 of record JAPYYZ010001074.1, read on the forward strand.
ATTCTATATTTGTTAGAGTAAGCTTTGGAATTAAGATCTCACCCAGTCATGTATTACGTTAAAAATTCTTGGGGAAACCAGAAGAAATGATAGAAGATCGTCAATTACATGAAAATTCCTTACAAATACAAAATAGAATCTAGGCATTAAATCAGTCGCTCTGCTCTCTTCGTTTTCGATTAAGCGTAAATGCCTGATTTTCAAAGGCGGGGCAGTATTTGGATCGTCAGTCTGCTGTGTTGGCAAGATGGACCATCCAATTTCAGGCTCTGTAAAAAAAAGAAAAATGTAACATCAAACTCTTGCAATTCTCGTTGGATTGTGTCCCGTTTGATTAGAATGGGCTGGAGAAACTCTAAAGCACGTGAGGTGAAGATCCGTGGAATGGGAATATATAAGCGTTGGCGATAAGAAATCCATAGCAAAATTGTGAAATTCAAAGCCATTCAAAAGCAATTTTACTAACCAACAAAAAAACAGGCGAAAACCATAGGTCGATGAACCTACGGTCGATACCGAGGTGATAAAATACGAGACTTTGATCAATCAACCGGGAAAAATTCTGGGCCTCACGAAGTACCTTCCAACTGATCACTTTTGAGGTATTCATCATCATCATCGGACGGTTGCTTGCCATCAGGGTCCACTTCGGCAGGTGCTTCCTCTCCATCTTCGTTGTCAGCATCGATGTCGATGTGAGCCCCCGAATTAGCAATCAAATTAACGATTTCAGTTGGTGTCCTTTTTCTTTTCTCAAGGAGAGTCCAATATTCCCTGATAACTTTGCTCCTCTCGGCATGTCTGTTGTTTGAGAGGCAACCTACGTCTCTGCCATGCTCAAATGTGAGGATTTTGAACCAAGTATTTCGAGAGAGATCAATGGTTTTACCTGGAAAATATTATAGTTGTATCAGAGCTAATTAGCCAATTTCGGGCGAAGGTTCTCTCATATTTGAAACGCTCTTGAATGACCCGGTTTTTATTTTCGCTGAGTAAGGCAGGGGAGCTTCAAGGGAGGCCGTAAGCTCTCCATTTGTCGTATGTTATAGCCCTAGTTTGAGCCATAAGCGTTTTTCGGTGAATCTTAGACGGATCCGTTTGATCTTATATATCTTAGCACAATTCTTCCGAATTCACATATTCCGATAAGCATACGCACTTTGCTCTACTTACAATACAACTCGAGATATTTTTGCAACAGTATTGCAATATCCATAACCACGATGCTGGTGGCTCGGCGTCGCAGAAATATCGTGAGTTGGTGATGTGCATGCCTGCCACATGGCAACCACACTAGCGCCAGGAACGCTCGCCACAGAGTGGTTGCCTATCTACAGGCGCTCGCCGAGGAAGCAGCGCAGCATCGCACCGCTAGATGGCCGTCCATTTACTCCATCCACACACGATTCATAGGTCTCGAGTAAACATTCCCGGCGATCCGACCCGAACTTGACAGTACACCGCAAGCAGCGGACTCATCAGCTCTCTCCTCCCCGGGTAAACTCAGGGCCAAAAGAAACTGGTGAGAAACCTTCCGGTGCTCCTTGCCATCCTTGGGCATACACGAGGATGGTAAGCGCCGAAGGCCAGACGCCGGGCCACACTCAGTGGCTAGCCAGATGTCCCATAAGACGTCTTCTCTGAGACGCCACAGTTATATCGATCACCCGGGCACACTCAGGCGATCAATATCCCCAGGGTACCGATTCCCATATCTCCATGGGTTCACTCGTGGCGATGAGGACAGGCCCGTCCAGATTCACACCGACTACCTTCCGCGTGAAACTCTTGTCCGTAGAACCGCAATCTGGGATAGACCGATGTTAAAATGAACTTACATCGCACACAACGGCTACCTCCGCGTTTTCATTAGAGTCATTCACTTCTGTAATTCTGTATCAACGTAGACCGTTATTGAAACATACACATTCCGATTCATTTAGCCAACCGTTTCAATTATTCTGCCGATTCATTCATTCCAATTATTACTTTTGACTTCCATTGTACATATTTTGACAATATGTATTTCTGATTATTCAATATCTGATTCGTTAATGACCCAAACCCTAATTTCCTGATAACCCCGGATAATTTCTCGGTAACGAGTTGTATTGTAGGTAGAGCAGCGTGTGTATGCTCATCGGAATCAGTAGATTCAAAATGATTGCGCTATGAAGAGATATCATGCCAAACGGATCCGTCTAGGATGCAACGAAGAAAGTTTATGGCTCAAACTAGAGCGGTAGCAGGCGACAACTGGAGAGCTTACGGTCGCCCCTTAAAGGAAGAGGTTGCACGAATACTCCTCAAAATTAGGCTAGATTTGGGTCCTGATACTTAGGCATTTGGAAAGATAATTTATTGGAGAACACGACCGCCATCTCCAAAATTCGGGAAATTTGATTTATTTTCAAGAATCTCACATAGGTGAGGCTGTCCACGCCAATTTACGCATGACTTTATGCCCGTCTACTTGCGAATGGATTTATCAGCGGAAGAATTGACTCCATAGTCTCTCTTCACGTCTGAGTGAAGCCCCTCCAACCAGTTGTTCGTCACCATTCGTTTCCCAGGCATCTCCAGAAATTCGAGGAGATCGTCCAAAGTTTTGATTCCTCTTGTCTTCGTCGTTCTTTTACGCGCATCATACATAACTTCCTTATAGTTTGGCCAATACGGATCATGAGGTGCAACATCAGGATATCTGTTGGGATACGACATAGTTCTAGTTGTGATTGTAAAAGTAGTGAAAATGGTAATCGATCATTCCAATAATTCATTCATCTTGTGAGAAAAGCGTTCACTCACAAGCTATTCCATCGTATAAATTGTTGCACGAATCTCCTTCGTCTTGTACAGTTTTTTTCAAAGCATTTGGAAAATCTCTTTTCCGACTTGCGGTAACAACACGCACACAACAGTGCTGACGAGTGACTGACACTTTTCCATCTCTAATTTGAGCACGCCCCATGCACCGAATGCTATCCTTTTTGCGTTTCCGATATTTTATGCATTTCAGGTAGATGGGAGACGAATTTTACAAATAGATGAATTGTTTCATGAATCTTCTCTCAGGCTTTGAAGCGTACGTTTTGGTGATTTATATTTATATTGATATTTATATCTATATTCATATTTATACATTTTGTGTGATCGAGACGCGGTTGGATTGAAATGCTCATGCGAGGAAATCAAAAAAGATCTTCAGATCTCGGAGATCGCTCAAAAAATTCCTTTTGACATGACTTGTATAGTTTGAGCAACAAGTTATGATCACTCTTGACAAAGTCATGGTTTGAATGAAAATGGATGGAAAATGTAAGGTTATGACTCTGAAGTTTGTATATGAATTATTATCGTATGATAGCTCAATTAGCTTGAGATTGTCCCCAAATTTCGGTAATTCCATTCTAATTCGTTACAATTATGTCCCGTGAAGTCATGGAAGAACCTCGTCGGAGAACGTCCCTCTTTTTCTAACTGAATCCACACCGTATGCATATCCATCATATATATGTTGGTTATTACCTTTGTTGGTAGTTTTTCTCGGTCTTTCTTCGGGTAAAGGCGGCTGCTGCACTCCAATTCGTGGATTATCCGTCTGAAGGTTCTTATTTTTTTCCATGATCACGATGTTGAGTAGATGAAATAATGAGGATCCTCACACTAAATTCACACAACGTGAATGTTTACAATCGTGCACCAGTCAAGGGTAATAAGACAAAACACTGAATTTGCGAAATTGAATGCACGGTTCATGGGAACTTGTTCTTGAATCGATGATTTTTTTCTCTATCACTATTGTACGATGATGAAATTACGAAATACTCTGCTTAATATCTTCTTCATTAAGATCAACAGGGATATCATAGACAATGATTCGCGGTTTCATCTTACAAGACGCTTTGATTTCGAGACCCGCGCGTTGTAATTTCGGCCGATTTCTAAGCTTCTCCAATGATTCGTCCCCCTCAATGATAATTGATTTTTCTGGCCCGTTACTGACTCGCTACGCATTCAATTTTAGGACTACTTGGGTTGACTGCAGCTAAAAGAGCTTGCGTTGTCTCTTTTGAAGAAGAGAATTTGTCTTTATTCTTTTCAGTGGGACCTATAACTATTTGTCTCCTGTCAGGAATCGGCAAAAATGTTGCACTTGATAATGCTACTCTACGAGTCGGATCTATATAAGACTGTTTAACTGCTGTAGCAAACGTGGGGGGAGTCGAGTTACCCGCACTACTCAGCACGGACATAACCTGGTCGATCTTTCTACATATATTAAACAATTCAACCCGATACATCTGATTCGCGCGGTGGGTGGCAAGGCTGCCAAGGTACGCGCTGGACAACTTTTCAAGCGATGCATCCACGTTTATGATAGCTTCGCGGATCTTTACTTTGCGCTCCGATTCTCTCTCATTGCGATGCCAGATCAGGAGTACTTCCATTCGTTTACTCACGCCATCAATAATGTCAAATACCTCCTTCGATGACAGTAGAAATGTCGGCGCATCGTCAAGCATATCTGCATTCGCCCCAGTGCGACCAGCCGCGTTGTCTGCGGAAATCGAGCCGTCGTCGTCTGCTATCGTCGGCGACGACGAGTCCCCTCCAGTCGACATAGCTGCAGAACTAGTCCGCGTGCTGCGATACAAAGCTTTCTCTTTGAGAAGGCAAACGCTGCGATGATCTGCGGTGCGAGTAGATTCTAGGCAAGATCTCGGCTACGGATGTTACTTCGCAACGCCAGCCACAGGACGCACAGCTAATAGTATATTACGCAACAAGGGCGGAAAGTGGGCTATTGCGGGCCTCGCATGGGTGGCCCCCGAGGCGGAGCCGAGGGGAGCATATGCGAGGTCCGGGATAGCCCGCATTTCCGCCCGGTTCTCGTATACGATTTTTCGGCACGCCCACGTCGAAATTGTGTGGTTTCTGGCACGATTTCGGGGCAAAGTGCCGCACCGCCGTACAGGTTAGGAAGCGTCGG
>JAPYYZ010001075.1:0-18953 GCA_030522705.1 Eretmocerus eremicus
AAATCTGCGAAATTCGTCATGTGCTCTAGCACGTGCGGAAGCGCACGCTACTGCACGCGCCAGAGCGTCTGCTATAGCATGCGCGTATTTTCAGGAGGGAATACCCGAAATGTACTTTCTAATGAACGACGGGAACAATCCCGTCCCGGGTGAATCTCAACGAGTTCTTATTGATTTTTTATTGAGATGTTCAAGGATTCAGACAGAATAATTCAATGTGTTGCGGTCTTCCACATCATTAGGTAGGTCAACGTAGAAGCACGAACATTCCCCGTCCTTACATCCACCAGGGAGGCCATAATGTGCTATGCAGTCGGTCTGGCAATCTCTGTCATCACAGGGCTCTGGAAAATCATGCGAATGATGGAAAATGTCTGATCGAGGTCATTGCGCGAGAAAGATTATGGTAGACGATATGGTTTTGTTGAACTCGGAAATAATCGAGTTGAGTTAGGAAGACACACGAACGACACCAAATGAAGTCTATCTTGAAGTGAATAAATCATGGAGGATGTTCTCTTCCCTTGCGTGTATGATTTATAATCTAATACAGTCGTTTAGTTGCTGATCATTTCATTTGTCTCAATAAAATTTAATAAGGCTCGTTCTCTAGTTAGAAAGATGGAGGGAAACCGGGTAAATGATCATCACTTGATTGTTGGAGACTCGGGATGGAGATACATATGAATCTAATTGTAAATGTTAACTTATCCGCTCGTAGAAACATACTTACGTATTGGTATACGGCATTCACTTTCATCTACTCCAAGAGTTAACACAGCCACAAAAATTATCAGCAGAAACTTCATGGTACTCCACTAAAATTTGAAACATTCAATACATCTTCTCACAATGAATACTGGGAGACTATCGAAATTCTTCCTTCCTCGACTGCTATGCCGTCTAGATAGAGCTCGAAAGAGCAGGTGCTGAGACGTAAAACTAAGAACTTAACATTTTTTCCTCGTCTGCTATTAAACTAAGAACTTAAATCTTCCTCGTCTGCTATTCTAAAAAACTCAAAGAACAGGATTTCCGAAACCGGTTCAAAGTCCCTGGTGATTATGGCCACCCTCGATGATTATCGTGGTTTTCTGAAGAAAAATACTGGTATCGGAACATAACCCCCATTTGCCCACAAGGCCAGTGGTTTGTTATTCACTGTTTTGGTATCCGCGGTAACCTTCCAGAATATAATTCCCGCGGTTACCGAGGAACGCCTGTACTTTACACGTGCCTCAAAGACGGAGTGCAGTTTTTCCGAAAGAAGTTCGATTTTGCTACATTTTTATACAGTTGGGAAGTTAATTTTTCGTTATTAAATACTCAATGCAATAATGCCATAGCTTTACGAGGGGAATCTATTTCTTTTGAAACTTCTTTCTTTAATTTGTCGTCATGATTTTTTACTTTATTCCCACATGAATTTGACACATTGAATCCATGCTCAGTTTTTTCCCCGTGTATTAACCAAATCGTCAAGATATCCATGGAGGATGAATGAGGAACTACTATGGATCTTAGCAACCCTACAGCGTATCAAATTACACATTATTAAGATACAGTTCAAAGTAATGGATAGTTATGTATTAATAAGATATTCACCTTGTGAATGAATTAGCCCTCAAAGTATGAACTGTATTTGCCAATCACTACTCAATCTTCACTATCGACTGAAGCAAATTCTCTTGTGAATTTGATTTTCGGAACAGAACGATCTTATTTCTGGTGACTGGATTTTGGTGATTGCGGCAGACGAAACTTTTTCTCCGAAGTTTATAGTATATTGGAAGATGGAGAGGTAAGACAGAGAAAGAGCGAGGTAACTGTCTCGGCTTGTGTGCTCAGATGTTTGGAAATATATTGCGTATACTTTTGGCGTCATTTTCTACGTCGGATTGACTTAATAGTCTCATTGTTCATTGACGAAGAATGGATCACTGAAAATAGACTGTACATCGGTGCTCATCCAGCTTTAGTAGATTGAAGTTCTCAACGCCTCAAACCTTGAATTAATGTCTTTTCGAAGAAATAGTTTCTAAACCTGACCTTGCTATATGTGTAGATCTCACAATGGGCTCATTTTTCGATCATCATACTGGAATGAGTTTAGGAGCCTTGAGATTCCCCTCTTCTCACGGGGTTTTTAGAGCAGTATCTCGTCATTATCCATACATGGATGAAGGTATCGAATTTGACGCAGGAATTATTCGAAAAGCTCGAGTAAGTATCTCTCGGACTACTTGCTAATGAGAGTCGTCACCACACAGACTTCCAGTAGTGAGCGAAGGCTTTGAGATATGTTCAAATAAAACAGACACATGTTAGGTCCAATAGAGACGTGGAAAAAATACGCGGAGCGCAGGTGACACGCTCGATGGGTCGAGGCTCTACAGGCACTCTCGATTGCGGGCCTTATTCCAACATCGGTTACTAGCAACGATCACTGTCTGTTCGGCATCTGTACCCTTAGTTCCGTAGTTGGTCACTATGCATAAGCGAGGAGGCGCTGTGTTGCTTTTTGTAGCGACCTCTTGCTTATGTATGGTGCACAATTACGGAACTAAGGCACGGTCAGTAGCCCTTGCTGCTAATCGATGTTGGAATAAGACCCCAGAGCGGGATCGAATAACGCGTCGCCGGAAGTCTTGCAATGACAAAGATCCGCGGCACCAAAGAGGTATTCGTCCTGTGCGATACGAGTCAAGCCACCTGTCGGCCGAGTCGAGAAGCACATAAACTGGCGGATTCAAGCCCATACGAATTACATGGGGGTTCCCAATTCTCGATGATTTAAACAATGCTAATCAATCAGATCACGCAAGAAAGTATCAGAGGCGGGGAATATCACCGCACTTGATATTCTTGTGGAACTCGCAAGTTTTCAGACAGCTCGCGCGTGACCTACATATTCATCCTGTAATGGTGAAGTGTGAGGAGAGTCCGCCAGTGGAGCACTATGGAGTGCACCGTCGCCATGACTTCTTATCCCCTCCAACTTATCGCACAGGGCGAATTAAACAGCAGTGTAGAACGCCGGACTTACATGGCTGATTGAGAACACGGTTATTATGATAAGTTGCAGTAGAGGCTACAAAATGGAAAAGAGCGACATTTTTTAGTGCACGTATCCGATTCGGGCGCACGGTTGTGTTGGAATCGATTTCATTAGCGAATTTAGAAAGGGATTGTTAGAGCTCCTTTGAAATACTCTCACAATTTTCCATTAGATGGGGAAGTGCATCATCCTCAGTACTCAGTAGTCCGCTCTTTCGTTGCTCCTTCAGAGGATGTTACATGTGGGACATGCACGATGAAAATTATCGCGGATTACAGGTACTCTGTCGTACGTGAGCCGCGTGTGCGGATATTTTCCACGCTGAGAACGCAGAAATTAGCGAAATCAATAGATTAACGATTATGAGAGGGCATTTTTAGGCGTGTTGAAATCGAGCTGCGATCTGTAGTTTCTGCCATCTTCCCACTCATCGAAGTGATAGAGAAAAATTGATTGAAGATTGAATATCTTGAGCCCTGAATTGCCACGGAACAAACTTGTATTTGACGCATTCTGCGACCGATCATTTGGTACTATCTGAGAAAACTGGAAACTGCGCGCAGCTAGCGCTTACGGTAGTCACACCACAAAAAAGTCTGTAAACCCTCACAGAGTCAACCCCTTTCGCCCAGGCACCGATTAGAGCGCCGGCTTTCATACCGCACGACTCTCTAAGCCTTCTCGCAGTCGCAAACGCATCAAGCACATCTCTCGACAAAGTGATTCGCGCGACGAGGCCTCTCTCCCCACTTCTGCCCATCTGTTCTCCCTCAACCCGACATCGAGGGAGGGGGAGCGAGCCGCGTGTAAAACAAGTTGCGAAACTCGTTAGTAGCTCGTCGATTCGCCGCGAGATTTGCCGCTCGCGGCTCTTAAGCCTCTCTCTCTCTCTCGAGCTTTTTCCTCGCCCGAGAGCTTACACTCCCACTCGCAAGCTCCTCCCGCGTAATAAATTTCCAAGCGCGCGGACGGACGGGGGCTTAAGTGCTGGCTCCTTCCGGAGGCCTGCGCACGCGGACCCGCTCTCTCTCTCTCGCTCGCGTGATTCGGACTTTTCGGGGGAGCTTGCGAGCTTGCGCGCCTCGAATTATCCCGTTCGAACGAGCGCGCGCTCGCAGCGAGAGGAGAGCTTGCGGGTGTCTGGGGCGCTGCGGTCGTTACTCGGCCCCGATTGACGCCGCGACTGTTTAGCGAGGTACTTAGGAGCGAGCCCCCGCCGAGAACCGGATATATCCTCGCGTGTGGGGATCGCGCGCAAGCTCTGGGGTGGCGCACGTATAAGGCGAGCTTTCGCCCACAGCTTCTACGAGGAAATTCATGAGCTTTTTTTATTGCTTCTGGTAATGATGCTTGAAGGGGGGGGGGGGTAAGGAGACTCGATGGCTGGATCACTGAATCAGGGTGTATGAATTTTGTTAGATCATCATCAAAATTGGATAGCGCAGATGGTTGATTGAATTTTTCGAATTCGTGTGTCCACTGGATGATCTCGCCTCGCGCGATCGCTCAACGCGGTTTAATCGACAGCTCGATCGACGTAAGTGCGACGTTGGTTTCGATATCAGACTGTCATTGGCGAGCACCGAGACCTGGTTCAACGGTAGTCATGCGCCCTAAATAGATTATGCGAGTCTCCGTTCGTTTGAGCTCTTCATTGATGAGGAGTCAGATTAAATTTTATGTCCATTCAACCAAAGAGAATCTCGTCATGCGATGAACGTCCAGGTCACATACTTTATGAAAAAGTCGCCCTAGTTTCAAATTCTGATCGCTTGAGCAAGGAGGACTTCTGTCGCGTTGGAAAATTTCAATATTCACAATGTAACTCGCTGCTGTCATGTTCGCGTTGGAGCTCCAACCGTCTCATACGACTTGCATGTCAATTTTTCATGTGATTCTAGGGATAATCACTCCAATGAGCTTTGCATTGTACTTATACGAACGGCTGCAAACCAAAGAATAATGAGTCCTCTTAAGATTTTTTGGAAGATTTTTTTAGGTCTTCATAAATTGAGAGACGTGGAGTTGTTCCATTGAGAGATACTCTTCGTTCTCATGCAGATAATCGATGGATGTGCATGAAGGCAAAAGAATTCTTCCAGTAGATCGACATGGGGCTCAGCGGGTTCAAAAAACCAACGCGATATTTTCAAAGACAAAAGAAGGACGTATTTCCATACATGTCAACTTCTGGATCAGCTTTCAAGTTAATAGATAGGATCAATCTTGACGAGATAACACTGGTGAAAATGAAAATGCGTTGTAGAAACTGAAGGTCGTTTTAAACATAAATAGAGCTGCTGAATCCGAGACCATTTTTAGAATTGTTATATTATGTCAGGATTCGGAGATAATTGTTGTTAAAATTGTGAAAGACGCTCATTTTAGCACTTTCCTCAATCTTTTTGCACGCGATCCGAATTTTTACGATTTTTTCTATTCGGTCTACCCAAGAGAAGAAGAAAGACGCTACAGAATAAGCTATGGGAAAAGCATGTGCTAATTTTGGTTTTTGAGATGCAAAGGTGATTTTCAGCAACGCGCACGCTTCCCAATTTAGAGTTCGCAGCGTGCACAGACGCATCAAATTTTACACGCGGCGGGCACCTTATTAGAGATTGAACGCATAACAAACAAAAATTAATGCACCCCAAAAACCAAAATTAGCACATGCTTTTTACATAGCTCATTTTGTAGCGCTATTTTTCTTCTCTCGGGTAGGCTGAGTGGGAAAAATCTCAAAAATTCGTTTCACATGCCTCAAGATCAAGAAGAGTGCCATAATTAGCGTTTTTGCAACTTTAACAACAATTATCTCAAAATTCTGACGTGGTAGAAGAATTCTGAAGGCGGACTTGGGATTAGCAGCTCGAACCACGTTCAGAACGACTTTCAGTCTGTAAAACGCATTCTGAAGGTCGAAATATGTTCACAAGGGTAATCTCCACAAAATTCCAAACACTCTCACGTCACCGTATCTGACGCTCACGCTCCTTTTTCCCAACTCGAATCGCCGCAGACAACGATCAATCTCGTTAGCCGAGATCTTTTTTAGATCGCCCCGACAGACGGGCTCACAATCAGTCCCTGTCTCCCCCACCGTAAAACTCTGCGTCCAAAATCAGATTGCGCAAGCTCAGGAAGCGCACTCCAAGACCAATTACACGCAAACAACACCCGCTTTGCGTGTCGCAAAATGAAATCTCGGCGCGAGGCCTCGAGCCGCGCCACATCAACTTCCGCTCGTCAGCGCGGCCTCGCCGAAACTATACCAAGACGTCTCGAGGGAGCGACCAACAACAACAACCAGCTCTCAACGGGGCTCCGACCATCAAAGTCGACCCGAGATACTCTCGCGAGTATCGCAAGCTCGTTCAGCGTGACATTTCCGCTAGCCGCCGCGAGAGCTTATCGGCCGCTGAAATTCTGTTTCGCTGTCTTGTCGAGGCGCGAGATTACGAACGAGAATATACGTGCGAAGAGGCCGGATACGCGCTCGGGGCCTAATTAATTCGCGGAATCGTTTAAGGGCTCCCGCGGTGCGAGGCTGTACTGGTTTTCAGCTGGGTGAGTGGTGCACTCGATCACGAGCTTTGCCGACACTCGGCGTTTAATTGCCCCCGAGCTTTGCAGTGTTCGCTTTGGGAAATGCGGACGATGAGAGGGACTCTATGCTCTGCGGTATCGTGTTCGAGTGGCTGTGGACGGACGAGCACGTGTGGCGAGTGTCGTGATTCCTTATGACAGCGCGGGACGCAACATGTATAATGTGGAAGCTCGTGCCGAAGAGGACAAACGAGCGAGCGAGCGTCGAATTATCGGATAATCGCGTCGATGCCGTTTTCGAGACTAAAGAGTGGACCCGTGCGCAAGAGTGCCTGCAATCGAATGCGTTGAGAGGCCTCTGTGTTATTGCGCGAGACTCTGACTCTAATTGAGCGATCGAAACTGCGGCGGTACATACAATTATAACAACGGTATCCTCGTATACTGAGCTTCATGCTGTGCCCTTGCAGAGCGGTTTTTGTCGAATTTTGAGGCACAATTAGCATCTTGCATTTTTTGACCCCCTTGAAAAAAGGTTTGGCAAACAAGAGCAAATTAGGTGGAATCCTGTGCAATTTGAAAAAGAAATTCTCAAAATTCTTTTCCATCTCGTGCAAATAGTTTCAAAGTTGGGGAACTTGAGAGTGACTCTGAGTAGTCAAGCGCCGCATGACGTTATTTGGATGCAGTCGCTGGCTGCTGCTACAGTAAACATATAGTCCGGCATAATTTTTTGTAATTGGCACTGTGAATGATTATTCAAAAGTTGTTTCTACTGATAGTAGAGATCAATTTGTCAGTGAATAGTTCTTTCCGAATTATTTTGGAACACTTACGAAGGTAAAATGAATTGTCGAAGTTGCAATTATTGAAGCTCACTTGTGCGGAAGATGAAAACAACTGTGAATATGGACAAACTGCCCGAATCAGCTTTCACGAAATCTTTCCCTAGTTTGTTGGCCATGACATCGGCTTTTCCCTCTCAAAAATTCGGAGATAGTTGCAAAAAATCAGGTCAGATTATATATTTACTTTAGCAGCACCCGACGATTGTACTCAAATGACGTCACGCGGCGCTCGACCACTGAGAGTCACTTTCAAGTTTTTCGACTTCAAAATGATTTGCACAAGATGAAAAAAAAAATTCTGAGAACTTTTCTCAAATTGCACAATATTTTGCGTGATTTGCTCTAATTTTCCAAACTTTTATTGAAGGGGGCCGAAAAAAATGCAAGATGCCAATTTGTGGAAGTTATATTATGACGAATGCATCCGTTTCAGCCTCCACCGAATTCCGTCACGCACTGGGTAGAAAATATGGTGTCTTTTTGTAAGTATGTCTAAATTATCCCACCACCTGCTGAGAGATGGGATTTTCAGGTGAATCGAGAAATTTCATCAGGTATTAGAAGTATACTGAGGTATACGAAACTCGGAGAGACCAGTAACGCGTTCACAAAAATATAATTTTTTTTAAAGTAATTAACACCTAGGATCTGAAAGAGGGATCCGTTTTGTCCCAGGATCGTCTTCCAAACATTCCGTGAGTATTGAATTTTAATTCACCAAATGTCATATCAATGAATCTCCAAATTTCAAAATGTTTGCATTATGGCCTATTCAGTTCAGATTGTACAGAACCTGAGACAACCAATGATTTTATTCAGTCGATGATAGACGAATAATGGAAACTTCCCCTTGTTTGATGAGATTCTTGATAATGTGAAAGTATTGATCGATATTGGTTGAAATTATTCAATGGGCGTTGATGTATAGTGTCGGATATTTGCGACACACAGATGAAAGGTTTTTTATAAGGGAACTTGGACTGCCAATCTCTTTGGTAGATTAGTTAATGAAGGAAACATCCGGCAAACTTTGCATCAGTTTTTTTCGAGTGATGCTCTGTGTGTATAGTTTCGCCAACACTCAAATAAATTGAATTTTCAGTTCCAAAATCGAGAGTCAGAGATTCAATTTTTCGGGTGGGCTTTGGAATTGGCATTCTCATCGTTGATTGGCGAACACATAGCTCAAACAGATCTCATAGTGGATCCATTTCCAGACTCACTTGGTTTGCTCGACGCACTTACTCAATGGACTAAATCTTCGTCTCATCGGTTGGTTTTAAGACCTTACATAATGGGTAAGCGGTCAATTCGCCGCAAAAAGACCTTGATTCATCTCTACAAAACTATCACGAGCTTTCAGTGAAGGAGCGAATGATTTCTCAATAATTTTAATCCAAGAATATGTAGGGTAACGAGTCGAGAATGCAACGAAGGGATGCTTGTCAGAGTGCGCATTTTGCACAGGATAAGAATCTCACATCAGGAACAATGGAAAGTGATAAAGTCGAAGAGCGAGCAGTACGCTAAGGGCGTAGACAATGGTGAAAGACGGCGCCGAGAGCAGTTGAAGGAACAAGAACAAGTGTATAATGAGTTTCACAAGTGCAGTCCGCCCGGCCTGCACCGCGCGCGGAAAAGAATTTAAAACAAAAATTGCAGGCGCGAGCGGGAGCCGCCCCATTTTCGAGCTCGATCCTCAAAGTGCACCCTCTCTCGCAAAGGATCGCTATACCACACGCTCTCTCTTTCTTCCTCGTGGCTAAGGGAGCCGAGCTCTGTAATCGATATAAGTGTATGCGCGCATGAAACTGTCTGCGGCTACGCTACATAAGATTTTGTTACCCTGGCTGGCGCGGACGCCACCGGGCTGAAAGCTCGCGAAGGAACCACCAGAAGCGTCGGCAGTATAACGGCCAGAGACGGAGCATAAAAGCGCGCGTGCGAAGTAACTTCGTGACTCGTGAATTTTCTATGCCTGTCGGTCAAACGGCGGGCTGTAAATCTCGCTGATTAAATTCCCCGCCTATCCCATATACTCGGCTTCTAGCGATACACGCATTTTATTGCCAAGTGTATTCTTTGATGGATTGCTAATGGAAAAATGACACGCAGAGTCATTCAGCCGAATTCGTAAGATTATTGGGTGGTGAGAACCGGAATTCGATTGATTGTTGGATACTCACATGCTATAATCATTCTAGAATCGAGGTTTTGCTGAATAGTGATTGAGCCGTCCCTTGTGAGTATGAAGACGTACATGTATACATGGTTACGGGATTATTGAACCCGATGATCTTATTCGAATGCTCATGAGTATTGGTTCTCATAGATTTCTGTGAGAAATTGTCGCAGTTCTCTATATTCATGATTTTCTACATTGATTCACTGATACTGGGGCAGCGGCAATTCTCCCAAAGTTGGATGGCCGAGAATTTGTGCTTAGTCGTCGGAACGAAAGTTCACGAAGTCTTCTAAGAACGCAGACAACTCTTTGAGATACTGATTCTAGTCAAAAGTGTTCGTGAATGTTCAGAACTCGCTAGCCCTATGATCGAGTTTGATACCGGCCCTCATTTTTACGTGGAGTTTCATCTCTCCCACGGATACTCAAAATAATGACCCAATCGCCTGAGTTTAACCAACATTTTTACAGCCCACTGTAGACACATTTCATAATGATAACGTGAAATACAAATGGAGTTTGAACCACCCCAAGCTCGAAATTTCTCATTTCTCGCGAATTAAGAGTATGATATTGGAATGAGATTTGAACAATCATCTTTTTTAAAATCGCCTCTTAATCATCCAGTCATTTCATGATTTTGGATGTTATAATCGCAGAAGTACTGAGAAAATAAGAACGTTTTAGCTTGATTGACCTCTCTAAATCACGAGTTACCGAGTGAGCAAACCCATGCGAACGTATTACGTGATGTCCGAATAATTATTGATGATCTTACACATCCACCAATCACTTTTTCGAGGCTCAATCAATCTTCTAAGTTAGCCTGGGATGTGAACTACTCAGGGACCTTATTCTAAGAATTTTCGAGCGTCGCACGTCACTTCAAACAACGCCGTTGTGCAGCAAGTATCAACAAAACTATCGAACTTCTGAATTTTCTCGGAATAAAAATATCCCTAAAATCTAAAACCACGATGACATTCTGAGCCGTTCCGTGAATGCTGTTCAAAGTCACATTAATTGGAGAACGTATCAGAATGGTCAATCTACATGAGGTGCATACATTGATCCGGTACGGCGATGAAATTAGTAGGTTATAGTTTGTTTTTGATATTCTGTGAGTCAAAGTTGAATTTGGGCACAGTTTTGCGACTTTCACTCATGGATTGTTAAAGAATATAGTTCGATGCATGGGCGTAAAACCTACTTTTCGCATCCTTGTGATGATTCCGACCCGAGACAAAAGAGAGAGTCGCAAACCCATCACTCCGACGCGAATAAAAATTCTTACGCCCTTGTATCGAGATGTACTATTATTTGGTACGTGCTACGTGACGACGTCATGAGGAGCAACATGCGGTGCCTAAAAAATTTAGAATAAGGTTCCTACTCTGTGTCTATACAACGGGCTGACTAGACTTTCCCGATACTTCGATATCATATCGATATCGAAATCAAGTCGATATCGATTCGATATCAATGAGGCGAGAACTAGCCGATATCGATATGGAAGGGGCCAATAGATCGTAAATATCGAAAAGTCGCTCATTTTTGTTCAAACGTAGATAACTGAATCAACAACTCATCATAGTCTTTAGAAAATCCATTGACACGTTATATTTAATCGGGTGGTAAACACGTTGATGCTGTTTTGATCCAGTTGTATTTCCTTACTTTGATTGATTATCCTCTCGATATTCTTCGTTCGACGCAAAGAGCAGGTTCCAATTTTTTTATCTTTTCCATATTCGGAATACACGAAATATTATTTCAGCTCTTATTTGATTCAATACTTTCGTCAGTATAAATTTCAGCCATAATTATACTAAAAATTTTGCACCGAAACTTTTGGTCCGAAAATTTTGTCCCAAATTTTAATTCAGGTTAAACTTGTTTATGAACTGTACAAAAATGGTCCGCTACAGAATTTTGAACTTTGGCCTTCCAAATTGGTGTTTGTACATAACCCAGAACCCCGATTAAAGGTATTCTGTAGATTATAACAAGGTTACGGACTAATATTAATTTGAAAGACCAGAAATTCCAAAACGTTCCATTAGTTCCGGTGTCCGGTGAGCGTACATACCTTAGCTCATCTCGTACTCGGGTCAGACTTTAAAGCGATTCAGCGGATAGAATTAGAGAGTGTCACATATTTTTCATCTTATCTATATTTTTGACATCAATTCGATAGTTGGTCTGACGATATCGAGGCGATTTCGAATATCTCGATATTTTCAATATCGATATCGATATATTTTTAAATATCGTACTATATCGATATCGGGAAACTCTAGGGCTGACGCCATACAGATTTTCGTATCAAAAGTGTACTGGTCATCATGACTCTTGTTGGACAACAGAATGATCACTGGTTATCGCTTCCAAATCGGTCCACTTCATATGCTCCATCGAGCTTGCAGCGGTACCACCAGACTCCCTACAACGGGCTTACTGAGAGAGAAAATCAAACGTGCGTCTGGCTCTTACAAAGTGGTCAAGAAATCTCCAACCTACGAGATTCACCCAAGACTATATCCTTCGAGACAGGCCCGAACTCACCGCGATAAGCGCCGAAATCTCCTCTCGTCCCGCAAGCTCTCCGCACTAAATTCAGCACGCATTTCACGCACTCGTCCGAATACACACGGAGCTATATACTTTCTTCATTCTTGAATGGTCTTTCGCTTCGCAGGAGGCATGTCGATTCGTCTGGCGCCCGACTGAGGCGGAAATAGAGGAGAGCCGCCGCCTGGGCAGTCAGAGCGCCGGCCGAGATGGGTTTGCAGCGGGCGAGATAGCCGATTTTCCGGACGACGAATGCCGTCGCCTGGAGTCGAGGCGGCTGGGCGCAGGGGCCGTGGACCGCGGCGGGCGCCTGCCGCAGACTCGCTTGCCGCGCGCACAATGCTCGCCAGGCGCAGCCTCGCCATTCTCATAATCGTCAACGTGCCTATCGGTGAGTCTGCATTCAATTTTCATGTGCCCTACGGTTAGAGTGGGCAATTGTGAACTTGAGCGTTGTGATGGGTGGATGGGTTTTTGTTGTGGATTAGGGTGTTTCAAAGGGTTTGGGGGAGATGGGCGAGTTTGTGGTTACAAATGCAGTAGCTTGTGTGGCGATGATTCGAGAGAACAGTACTTGATCGACTGCCGACTTGCCGAGTCAACTTCAAGAGAGTTTACTTTATCTTAGGCTTGAGTTGACTCTGTATGGCCCCTCTCATGATTTAGATGATGCGTTCAACTATTATACGCCTGATAGTAGAAATTGATGAATAAGACTTGCAACCGAGACTCGAATCTAATGAACTATACTTACTTAGATAAATTATATTCCTCATAGAATTGCCATGATTTTCGGGTCACCTTGTTAGTATTCTCAATGAAAAATATATAGGTCGCTTCATACATCATTCAAATCTCAAAATATAATTCTCGTGGACCATTCACGATTCTGGATGGGATTGTCGATGCTGAAAGCAAGTGCAATGGATAATCCCCATTTGATACCTGTTTCAACACACGTGCTCCATCCTTTATTCACAATTTCGTGTGATCCTTCAAAATCTACCGCGGAATGCAGTGGCATGGAACCATCCCAACTTTTTGTTCATATCAAAAATTGCTACATTTACTTATATCATCTGGGTGAGGTTTGATGATCTTGACAGACGTTTAGATCGTAGAATTAGTGAGGCTCGGATTTGCAGTTGCTGAAAATAGCACTGAAACACCACGATCATTGAAGAAACCACCCTCCGCCAATGATAGATCAGCGATAACAATTCCAAAATGAAAAATAGGTCTCTGTATGTCTTGTTGATAGCATGAAATATTTGAAAACATTACAGATGGCAGTGACCTAGTCAATTAACTAGTCAAATGATTTTGACTAGTTAATTGTCAAGGGATTTGGTCAAGATTCTGCACTTAGAATGGGTTGAATCTATGACAAGGCTAATTTGGAAGCAGCATATTAACATGAGGTACTTGACCTAAAGACCCGCCCTCCAGATTTCAGAATTGAGAATAGAACAGCTAATGCGCCATGCATATTCTTTTAAAAGATGTCTCCAATATTTCAAATTGAAGTGCAAAGCTAATTTGGAGTGGATTTTTCAATTTTTTTTCTCGAAAAACGATATTACGTCACAATTTTATCCCGACAAGACTGAGATAACGCAGCTCAACTCATTCCAAAAGTTTTGGAATAGAGCCTTAAAATGAGTGAAGGTACGTTGAAATACAAGTAATGCGAGAAGCTCGTACTTTGCGTTCTTTAGGATTGAAATTTTATTTTTGTAAAACTGAGATAAACTTCAATCAATATCAACGTATCATCGTTTGATTCCGTATTATCTCAGACCGTTGGAACTCTTTTTACAGAATTGGAAATTCCTGTTTCGGGCCGATTTGATGGGTAAAATACGGAGCTTGGTAACCCTTACAAGTGTGTATCGAAATTCCTCCCCCCTCCCCCATTTGCTTATACCAAATAAGGGCATAGTAAGACCTTGCTGCATATTTGAATTGTCATCACCACTTCGCTACATAATGAGGTACATGTATTAGATTGCCAAAGTAACTCAAAATCCACTCCCTACAACCGTGAAAGCACTTTTTCGTCGTTTTTCTCCTGTCATTGACGCAACTCTCCATTGAGAACCCCTTCAATAAATGTCGTAGTTTTGGCTCAGTCCCACCCATTCGTTGCAAATTCAATTTCTGGTCAAAAATCCTTGAGAAACCGTTTTTTAGAGTTACGAAATTCGACTCTGGACTGACTTTATGCAGAGAATACGGGAACAATTCGATTCGCGCGAGGCAATGAGAACAAGTTGGGTGTCCACCCTGTCGGAAAGCCTTACAAAAAAAACTCGGGTCTAGTTTGTTCACATTGGATGCATGTAAGCTCATTTTGTAGGTTCTTAAACAAACTTTGAAATTTGCTAATGTATGTTGAAAAGTACCTATATCGACGTGGGCCAAAGTTATAAGCAAAATAGCAGTCGGATATACATTCACCTTATGTTCTTACCCTTCTCCATGATCTCTCAAATTCGATGATGAGCGAAGGGCAGAACTCATTCAGTAGAATAAGACTTTCACAGAACTATATCTTTGAAAAGAAGGCAAAATCTCATACTTGTCACATATTTCTCTTTCTTTGAAAGAAAATGCATTTGTGTACTCAAAATTCTCTTCGATTAACGTCGATTCGAATTCATGACAACATTGAAAAAAGAGTGGCATTTTATTCCTCATTACATGCCTTAGTAGGAGAATATCGAAAATCGGGAAGCTTCTTCGGTTAATACCTTCATACTTCACTCGTTACATACAATAAGTATATGACAAAATATAATCCACATTTTAACACGTTCACTGGGGTGAGTCCCACCGGTGAGATTGTACCAACTCCACACAAGTCGATTGAATGAGATCATAAGTGGTGACAGATTCCCGTAACAGAGATCCCGTCACCATGTACCTCTCGGAGAAGATATTGGCTGAATACAGATGGACTTCGATTTTGCTTCAACGCCAATACCACAAATGAATAATGCTCATTCACCACAGGCGGAGAATATTATCTGATTATTCAACCAGTACTCAATGATTTTATTTGGAACCATTTCACAACACAACTTCGTGAAAAGTCACCCTAAAACTCATTATAACGAGAGTATCATCATCCCTTATCAGTCTCAAAATCAAGAATAAAGAACATCTCTCAAATACCCCAGCTACGAGTCTTTACACTATTCGTGAGAGTTCAAGTCCATTCAGAGCTCAGCCCGCATTCTTTTCACGTTTCTCGAGAATTTTTCTCGAACCCTCTTCGGAATGACTGCGCCAGAGATACAGTTGTGCCGAGAGCCCCTCCGTCTGTCTTATCTGAGAACAGCAACGTTTCAGACCAAATTGGCGGCTTGCCCAATTTTGTCTCTCTTTAACGAGATTAATCGCGTTCGTATCTATTTGACCAAACAATACAAAAAACAACGTGAGCTATTACTACATCAGCTCAGATAAGGAGTATGCACTTTGCGAATGAGTTCGCACCTTTTGGCAAAGTGTTTCCATTTGAGGTTTCGGTTTGACAGTTTAGATTGCTGAATCAGGAAATATTTTTGACCCTCCCCCTCCCGCTATCAATTCAACAATTAGTACTCATCATCAATCTTTCGTAATCGCTTCAACTAAATTCATGTATTGTGTGGACAATCTACGCAAAATCAGTGCCCTGAGCGTCCCAAAAGGCAGGTAAGGACGTCGTCACGATGACTAATTTGATATCGGCATCGTCATGAATATAAATTTCCCATATTGGTTCTCACCCCGAGCCAAAGTCGAAAATCTCAATTATCTCTGACAAGTCTGACCCAGATCATCCGATTGTTGAATCTCATTTTCATCTATACAAGAAAGGAAGACTAAGATTCGTGGGATTGTATTTTTTTAGCACAAATAAGAAACAAATTTGTAGTTATGAGGATTATGATCTGACTATCAATCACCAAGCATCCTTCCTTATTTTGATTTTATTCACAAACTTGTTTCATACTCTTTAAGCTCGAGTACATCTTTCATTAACTGTAGAGTCTGCTTACTTTGATCACAAAATGTTTCAACAGCTTCTATCACAAGTCTGCCGTTGACTCTTACCGAAGTCCCAATTTTCTCTAACTTCTTTAGCTTTGACATCTTGTTGAATCCAAATCGAGAGTATTCGCAGTAGCAATCACCCTTGTAACAAATTCCTTTTCTTATCCGAAGCGAGATTTCGATATCAAGTAACATACACCGGAGATCACACTCTTCTTGGTCAATTATCTTATCTCCGTAACGACACTTCAATTTCTTGCGGTCCTCAGAGCACTCATCTGTAAGATTTGAATAAATTTCGAATAAACTGGGATATTTGTGAGGTACGCAAAAACAGAACCATTCAAACAACATATTCTCATTTTGGGGTACGAAGAGGATTTTTCTCCAATTAAAAAATGGTATTCGGATCAAAACTCACATGTGAAGTCTGAAAAGTTTTATATTCTCGAGCCTCAGTCAGCGGGTAAAGGATACGCAAATTATCCTCATCGGATCTTGATTGTTAAGTGATTGGATACGTTCACAACTTCCCTAAATTTTCTTGCTCAGCTACAGTCTAAATTGTCTAATGATTAGACCCAATTATTGGGACCTATATGACATAACTGCAAAAACTTTTTTATTCGGAGAAAATTCTCGATCTCTTTGTAGAAATGCTACAAGTGAAATAAAAACCGGTTGTAGGTGGAGTCTTTCACAAACGGGTGAAACTCTATATCGAGGATTCAATCTGGGAGGGGGGGGGGGCTCCGTCACTAAGACAGAATGCTTATAAGCTTTCGAATCAGTCAACCTCGAGCATCAATCATAGACAATGATGTGGCTATAAATGGTTTCTCCCCGATGTTGACATTATTCTAAGTGCTACTGATGTAGAAATTAATGATACTAGCGATGAAATTGAAGAGCTTGCGAGTGAACAAATATATTTTTCACCACTCTAACCTCAATATTGGACAAATACTCCCGTTTTTGCGGCTTCCGTGGTGAAAAATATCACATCACTTCCGGCGGAAGAGCTCGTCCGGGCCCTTAGGACATGTTTCCCTCGCTGCGCTCGGTCGACAACACGTCCTAGGGCCCGAACAACACGTCCTAGGGCCCGAACTCGGCTTCCGCCTTCAGTGATGTAATCTACTATTGTATGGTCAAGAATTCGAATCGTCAAATCATTTACGATTACGAAATTGTATTGATCATAATCGACCTACATCCATGAGCACCGAATGTAATAATTGAATCTTTGACGCAGATATAAACGAGCGAATGTCGTGAAATATACAATATACCTGCATGAATTAACTTGCTTTATTCAAAATCTGTGTATCTCGGGAACTCTCATATTGGGAAACCTGTATTTCGAGGACAAAAATGTTGTCCCCTTGGGATCCCACTTAGACAAGTTAGACTGTATTTGCAATATTGTTTCCAAGTCATCAAAAAGTCCCCAAGTCATCAAAAAGTCCCATGTCCTCCTTTTTCGGATACTCGTGCTGAGAGAATTTTAATAAAATTATGAGTATTACGTTACCTTTACTGCATGAAGCTTCAGGCTCAAGTGCTGATTCTTGGGAAAAGTCTTGCTCAACTGGCTCTAGCTCCTCATCGTGTAAGGATGCTTCCACAAAATCTTCTATTTTCACTCTTTTCACATTTTCGGATGATTTCAAAGAAAGATAAGTAGATTTGTAGGACTCATCTGGGAGATTCCAGTAGCAAAAACAAACGTTATTCATACAGTATCCTCCGATTATGCTAGGATGCTGTAATTTCAAGCACATGTAGTGGCACAGGTCATAGGTAATTTCTTTCCCTCGATAGAGACATTGCTCAACAGTCCCGTCAAATTTGTCTGCAGGACTTTCCGCTGGATGAAAATGACTTGATTACATTCAAAAATATCCTCTTTAAATTATATTTTCATGAACATCATATTTGAGAGATATAATGAATAACGCACAACCGCAAACCTGCAAAGTTCCGTCCATCGAATATTCACGAACTATGAATAAAAGTTGAGCGACTAGTGTGCAATCATCTTCATCATCATCATCAATCATTACAAATTTTCGAAATAATGATTTAACATATTTTCGATGTGAATTTGGCCTCGTGGAGAAGCTTTGATACAAATAACGAAGGTTGTATCATGATGGGATAAGTATTGCACAGTTGTGATGTTGAATTAGAGACAGTTGACGTGGAATTACACTGGGACCTTCAAAAATTCGTGAGTAATGTATGCCTGCCGATATTCTTAACTTACCTGATGATTCCAAAGCGTGAGACCAAGTAAAATAGTTAGTGATGTGGGTAAAGATGTTGACATTGCAATGAAACCTCTTTGATTTGCAATCTCCTGCTAAAATAAGAGAAGCACTGCTATGTAAGAAAAGATAGAGCATATGCTCACCGTTCTTGGGTATTCATTTCTCGCATAACCACTTGAGGATTGAAATCGTTTGCAATGTAAGAACTGTCGATAGTCGAGCAATATCGTCAACGCCTACTACGACCGTGCCCTTTGAAAATTTTCCATTTCGAACCTTGATCTGATGGCCCCAGTTCTCAACATGGTTGATGGCATGAATATAGGTATGTATCCTACCTTATTAATGGATAACTTCGATATTCGAGGTTTGCTGCCTTTCGTTCGAGATCGTTGCGTTATATCTGTATCCATCAGACAGATTCCCGC
>JAPYYZ010001076.1:0-16582 GCA_030522705.1 Eretmocerus eremicus
GAAATAGTTGCCAGAGGTGGGGAAAAATATAAACACTCTCGTATTTAACAAGTTTCGCGTTTATTGCATAAAAACAGCATACTTTTCCGGATACGCACTAAATAACGCATAAAAGAATCGCGAGTCGCACAAATATTTCTCGCAGTCGTTCACTCCTTTACTATTAATATATATTCTGTTGAAGCGCGCATGATATAGTTTTATGACAGAGGTATTGTATTTCGTGTCGCAGTTGAATTATATAAACTTGTAGAAAAGATACAAAGATTATGATCATGTGGCTGACTGCATCATAGCTCTTTCACATTTCTTAGAAGCAGTGCTGGTCCACATGTGAATAACCGTTAATAGTTGTGAATTATGACACTGAAAGTGTTTACTGATCACTTTGAGACTGTTGTATGATTACTTCAGGGATTGAAAGAATGTTTAGCGGATCCACAAAATCCAATGAATTTTCGTTGGATGAATGTTTGATTCAAATTTTGAAATGACATAAGTATGTCGGCCGCAAATACCAATTGATAATTGAATATGAGTGTAAAATAGTCCTCCACCAAGAATTACAAATCCTAGTACTACATTGGATGCAATATTGATCAGCATACAAAGAGGCATTGAATATAAGCATACACAGTCACTTTGAGATCTTTTCAATTCCTGGTTCATATTTCCTCATGAAACGATAACATCAGACTGGAATGCTATTAGCATAAGATTATTCCAATCTATTCATATGAAAAATCCATCATTTACATGTTATCAATCCATTTGGCTGCTTTCTATTCTACCAAAGTAGTTTTTACTCTACTACCCAATGATATTGATGAGATATCTCCATTACTACTTGATTGCATGCCGAGTTATGCCAAGTAATACTAAGAAAAACCATGAAATATAGCGTAATTTTGATAATTAGTTACTCTACAAGAAGCAAATCCTTTTTACTTGCACATTTGTCTGATTTCGGACACACCCTTTATCGAGCAACATTTTTATTTCTTTCGAAGATGTTCAAGTTCGTCCAGAATTCAGAAAATGAATGAACTGAGTTGATTCTCACGGATCCCCCGTTGTATGATTATACGAACAACATTTCATTTTGAAAGATGTAGGATGTTCAAGTCTTTTATTTCTCAAATTTAGCAAGATGTGAATTGAAATCATCATGAATCCATTACCAATATCTAGAGTAAGGCGAGAAATTTCTCTGAAATTTCGAATGTGACCTTCCCCTTTAATATAAAAATAGACTGACAATGGCCTAACCGCCAGAATGTATGTTACATCTAAAATTGCTCCATACATACCAGAATTGTAGAGAACCATTGCGAGCAATATCATCATTGAATGAGTATCCAATTATTATCAATCAAAATAAAAATGTTGCAAGGACTCGTTTACCGTTGATTAGTATTCAGAGTTCAGAAAGCAATCATTTGTGATGATACAGCACAGTCTCCAACAGTCATTCTATAGATTGCCATTTCAGTTATTCCATGGTAATGCACGAAAGCCGCTGCGATTACGAATACATGGAAGATTTGATGGCTTTGAAACTGTAAAGTAAAATGTTTCATATAATTCGTGGAGGATTGATTTTTTCAATTTGATAAACTTTGAAATAGCACATTTCGATACGAAGGCGTAAAAACGTTATTTTATCCGACTGATGGGATTCTGGACCGAGCCGCAGGTGAGTGTCGGAATCATTACGAGAATGCGAAGAATAGATTTTACGCCCGTGTATCGAACTATATTTTTTGACAATCTGTGAGTAAAAGTTGCCAAACTATACGCAAAGTTAACTCTCACGCACAGAACGTTAAAAAGGTTTAGAATGCATGATAGAATGTATTTCGCGAAGATAACTTGACCGATCCATTAAAATTTTTTTTATTAAAGTCAAGATACTGACCCATATGTCAAATTTTCCTGGGAAAAATCGTTCTGGTATTCGCAGAGCATAGACCATTGCACCAAGTATGTACAAGCATCCCATGAGAATTAACCAACCCAAGGATGCCTGGCTCATAGCTTTGAACCATCCCTCCTGGATAGCATAATGCACAGCTGGCACTATCTACAATCATACAGCAGAGGGGATGTTTGAAAATTAAATTTTGTGGTCAAGAAAGAATACCCTGAAAAAAAAGGATACTCACTCCACTCAAGCCGAAACCTGCAAATACTCCGGCTCTTAGTGGCCGATACTTTGGTGTGCCGAATTTATCCCATAACGAAACTACGATGCTGGTTATTCCAAGAACCACAACAACTGACAAGTAGATCAGCTTTGGTTGAAAATCACAATAGAATCCGTAATAAAGCCACGGGACGAAACTTCCCATTATAAGCATTGCTATGCCACAATAATCTAATTTTGAAAATAGTTTTCCAACACATTCACTGTGACAATGAAGAGTATGAAATGCAAACGACATGCCCAAGCAAACAATAGCCCCGGCAAAGAACAGGCCAAAAACCACTTTTTCTTCCCATCTGATATCCATACTTGATTGTGTTAGAAAATAGACAGCAATGCCTATGAAAGCCAAACATCCTAAAAAACATCTTTATCTCAGTATGCCATTCTTGTAATAATCAATGTCATTGTCATCATAATATCCATTTATATAGAGAGAAATTCACCTAATAAATGAGTCCAAATATTTCCAGTTTCTGAATGAATTCGGAAAATGCTCTGAAAACAAGCAGAAAATGATGGCAATGGAGGGCGATGGCCAGCATGTAGAAAATCATTGTCTTGCAACCATTTTGGCAGATTTCTAAAGTGACACTGTTTCCATGATGCTTCCCAAACCTATGAAAATTTTGGTTTTTTGTGAATCAGAAGTAATGAGAATGTCAGTTACAAAATAACAATGCTACTGAGATTTTCACAGAGATCAAAGGATACAAACTCAACAAATCTTATCAGGTATAAATTAAAATTACCTTGCGTACGAATTCTTCTGCATGTTCGGCAGCATTATGAGCTAAAACACCTAGATCAAGTTCTTCACTCAAGACACCAGCTTTCAATACCTCTGTCATCTGAAATAAAGGAATATATAACATGGATGATAATGAAATCCCAAGAAAAAAATGAAATAGTCTAGCAGATTTTCATACTTCACAATCCAGAAGATTGTCGTCTATTGGGGTTGAAGGCAGTGGACAGCCGATCCCATCTTCCTCTTCTAAACAACTCACATCATCATTTTCTAATAGCTCTTTCACTTCATGCAACCCTGGGATGTCACTGTTTGAAGGGACTCTTTCACTCCATGGCACACGATGACGAAGACTATTTTCTTCTCTATCTTTGGAGTTGGATTCAAAATTCTTCTCTTCGACAATATCATTTTCGTGTTCAAGCATCTTGACTTAGTTGTGGTTGGATTTCAAGAGATATCTGTTAGAGAAAGGGAACATTTGAATGAGATTGAGGCAGTCTACAAGGCCTGAGAGCAGCAATACACAAAGGGTCGACAATAAATTTGGGTTATCTCCACACATTCAATAATTGTGTGGCCCATGGTATATTTGCATCACCAAATAACTAATTATTAGTCACCAGATTATAATTTTGCCTTTCCAACATCAAATGATGATGAATACTTGGGCAACCTAGTTGGATCAGATGAATTCAAAAAGAGCAAATAGACATCAAGAGGAGATTGAGAAATTTTACAATCAATTTGAATACATGTTTGAGAAAAATTTTCTGAGTATTGAGCACCCAGAAACAGCTGACGTTATTGACATACTCCAATTCCCATATGCCTGTCTCCAAAACCCTTTTGTATGTCCATTACCAATATGGCACATCTTTGACAAAATTCTAGCATGTATGGTAGAGTCTTGGCAAAGGACAGTAGCTCACAATTGTCTAAATCAGACATGGGGACACATAAATAGGATAAGATAATGCTGAGTAGCTCGTGACGTATTTCTAAGGTGGGAAGTTTGAAGTTGGATTTCGTAGACCAACATACAAAGGTCATGGAGACTTAACTATGATGTCTGGACATTAAATGAATAATCACTGAATACAACTGAGGCACTTGATTGATTCTTGCTTCATCCTCCAGTACGAGGCTGGAACAGGAAGCACCAAACGAAGTTGAGAATTGTGAAGCATGTCCATGCACCATCCCTAGACTCCAGTGAGAATCAGTGACAAGTTTCAAGTGCAAATGAATCAAGGTTGAGGTTTGTGAGAATAACAATAGCGTAGATAGCAAAATTTTCATACGTCTTGTTCTGCTGACTGAATCTTCCTGTACAGTAGTTGAGGCCAAAACGAGGTATCTACGTCCTTGCTACCAAAAATGCGTGCTCAGTGGCTAGCTTATCGAATAGGTAATTATTAGTCATTGGCCGAAGTACACGCGAGCAAAGACGAACTTCACGATTTCTGCCAGAAAAGCAAACGCAACGGGTCAGCAGTGCGATGTGCGATGCTTTCGTTGTGCGCGTTATCTTGCGACAAAAGGTTATCTACGAGCTCGTTGGGGAGCCAGAACCATCAAGTTTTGCAGGAATTTCAAAATATATGCACGAGAGTAGAGGTATTATCGCACCCGGAGCAGATATCGCGTCGCGCACGGAGTTAGCAACGAATTGCCTTATCTACATTTATCGAGTGGCAAGATTCATGCGAAATCGCATGAAAATTCGCGATACGTCCGAAACGATCCGACACCAACTACTGGATGTTATTTGTTGCGCTTAGAAGTTGAGAGCACAGAATAGCAAACGACGCAAGCGCACGTCAGCAACGGAAAAACAACGAATAAGCTTTCATTTCTTAATTCAAGGGCAGCAGGCCAAAAAGTTTACTCTCCAACAAACAGCTATTATTTTGCGCTAACTAGGTAACGTCGTGCGCAAGTGCCATTTCGACTAATTACAAATAAATTGAATTCTACGCCTACATTCAATCGTCGTTTCCACACGCAAGAGTGGGGATTAATTTCTGCAATGAGAGAACCCAAAAAGTTAATGGAAAATAATGAGGAATTTCCAGCAGAAGGAATCAACATTTCACGGGGTGACAGCTGATGTGTGACGTCACCGCCATGTGGTGTACCGTGGTATGGTGGTGTCAATTATCGATGTCGAAACGGCAATAAAGCCCCTGAAGCAGTGATACACCTTCATACTCTACTGCATGTATTCACTCCCTTCTTCAGGAATCAGGATGCGGGCTTACGGCGTTTTGTCGAGAACAACAAAAGATTCGAGTAAAACACGATGCAAGGCCATCCTGTTGTGCAGCACAAAAAAAATTCCTAATCAAATTGCCCAAGTCGCTGATTTTGCGTTCTTGCCTGGCACTAAAATGGTCATTCTTGCCACTTTTACTGAGAAAAATGTGAGCCGATTTAAAACGAGATTTAAATCGATTCATTTGAATCATTCGTGATTTAAATCGAGATTTAGATATTATTTTGTAAGATTTTCAAGAAATTGAAACGGAAAAAAATTGCCCCGTTCTCAGGCCTCATTTGGACAGATTTAGAAATTCCGGAATGTAGAATTATTTTGGTTTAACCAGAATCATCGAAGAGAGTACTCGTATTCGTGACCACGACGATATCCCATCTCCACAACAAACGAAACATAATATTATAAATTTTGTTGAAAATAATGCAATAATACCAGGTTCCTCAATCAATTCACTTCTTGACGATCAGTAATAAATTCTTGGAATAAAAGAATCAGATTCTCATTGATTTTTTCCGGATCATATCATTCAAATTCAATTTGTGTGGATACGTTTATGATTAACGCGAAGATGTATACTTACCAATTAATATAACGAGTGACGAAACCTATCCCTCAAAAAGATATAGAGCTAGTTCAAATTTGCTTCGGTCTCTCCTATTACCCGAGAAGATATTCAAAAACAAGTAGATGCAGAATTGGCGCTGCAAATTGAATACAATGCAATGTAGATAAAACTCGTCCCATTACCATAGTGACGCGAAGATTGAATCTAAGGCATCAAACATCGCTAGGGAAGTTCAGTTTTCTAATTTAATTCTAATCCAATTTATTTTATTCGTCAGAAAATCATGGATGTGGTGTGTTCAAAAAAGGACAAAAGTACGAACTACGCCTCCACAATGCATCGCGGCTATTAGAACTCAATTTGAGATTAGCTACTCCTATCATCCTACGCAAAAAAGTTTACAAAATTTGCAATGCACATCTTGAGAAAAATTAGATTAGCAGGCAAACTCTTTTCACCTTGCTCCAAAAATATTCTTGCGCTTCGTTCACGATAGTCACTTATGCCACCCAGCTCGATAATGTTTTGAGTTTTTGTATGTTGTATTTGATCTCTTGACATTCACAAAATTGATTCTTTCCCCACCTGCATTTCCTCTTTTCAACTTTGAAACCGAAGATACTCTAATTTTATAATGACCGAATAGGGGACTTATGATAATTGAATGATTTAGATATGCAAAATCTTGTACATACATAAATGTGGATGGCATTGGCAAGAGTTTAAACTATTTCATTGCAGCCTCAGATCTGTCAATTGTTAGAAAAGATGAACAACCATAGGGTTATCGTTATGAAGTAATGATTCGATAAAGTTGTATCAAATACTCGAAACATGTAGCCCGAGGCTTCTCGGAAGTGTAGGTTGGGTCTATAAGAATTCTTGGCTCCAAAGAGCCAGATTTGTCGAGGAGAGTCGAAAAGCGCCAATGTTTAAATTCAAGTCAAAATTATTCCTGATATTTCTCGTCTCGCGTCTTCATGATTTCCATCAAATCTGTCTCTGATATAAATATTTTCTTCAACATCAACTCGCGCGGGTAGGTATAGATCATATGCAACATGACACGATTTGAAAGAGACGAGAGATTCTTGCATCAAAAATAAAGTAAACATACCTGCTTTTAACCTTTCCAAACTCTCAGAATATTCAATCTTTTGATTTAAGAAAAGAGTAATCACAATTCTCTCAGTATAATCATGATTTTCCAGAAATTAAGGATCACACTGGATCACACTTACTAGAGCACTCAACAATATACGCAACTGGTAGAGAGCGCAAACTTAGGATCGCATTGGTGAGTTTCGAGGACACAATGGTAAGAACTTACATTTTGATGATTGATAGGCCAGGTGTAGGGGATTCAGAAATAATCTCCAACTCGATTTCCGATGGTGTGTCTTTTTGCTTTCTTAAAGAAAAAGTTTTTTACTCAGAATTTTGTGATTGAAAATGATTTAAATGGTTCCAATTATTTTTGAGGTTATTTTATTTATATTTTTTTCAAACTTGAACCTCACAACGCGAGGACAGAGTAATTTACCTTGATAACGTAACAAATGACGGCAGGTATTTTTTTAAAAAATATTATTTTAAAATACCGGAAGAAAGTATTTCATCGCAAATCAACAGGTGAGTCATGTCAATAGATGGAGCGAAATCATAGTTATTGGTATAAGTTATTGATTGGAAGGTTGCGAATGAAGCTCGCCCGATAGTTCTATACAGGAATAGGCATGAGAGAATATTGTCAATCACAAAGCTTAATCGAAAAGAGGAAATATTTACTAAGTAGATTACTACTATGGTAATCAAATTGAGAAACGGGATTTTTTGAAGAATTTCTGGAGTGAGATCTGAGACACGCAAAAGGAAAAATTCTACAATCAACTGTGAAATCTTGGAACCCTATCGAACTGAATCTCGCAAAATTGATGTTGAGATAAAATTGAACAAACAACAACAAGATTCATAGAGGACCCGTGAAAGAGTTTTCCAATTATACGGCTAACGGTAGCTGCTTAAATCAATGCCGTCCAGGTGTGCGTATAACTCTTCTATCTACTTTCAACCGTGCGTAGATCTATTGTATTTTATTGGTATTTACAATTGCATACAAGGCGATCCGTCACGAATTTTGCGGCTTTGATTTATTTTCTGCATCTTTCATAGCATCACAACGTATCTTCATCGTGAATTAACAAGTATCGACATCCCATACGGAGACGACTTACAATTTTGCGTTCACCGCGCGTGAGCCTTCGCAAGATCTTTTGATGGTTTTCCTCGCACTAACAGTGGAGCTATTAGTTGTTCAATGTCTTCGAAAAAGTGACAAGACCTTTTTTCATAAGATATAAGGGCAAATCCCAAAACGCTGGCCATTTTCTTGAAAAATTTTTTTCCTCCAAAATTGAAGTATATTGCTTTTGAGCGCATATTTTACCGCGAATGGGCCGAAAAAAATGTAAAAACAGTGGCTTTACTCATTTTGATAATTTTTTCCTGTTTTTTGGTTACCATCCTCGCGGCAAAGTTATCCCATGAGCCACATGATCGTTGTCATACCTTCTTCTCAGTTCATTTGCGTCAAAAGATGTGCTCTAGAGCAGTGTGACTCTATGTTACAGGGAAAAATGAAAATTTGAAAAATTTGCCAACTGTGCGGGGTTTGCTCTTAGAAACTAACAACAAAGCCGGCGATTGGTAGAAGTATGTTTTATGTTCTAAATCATTGTTCACAAGTGGGTCCAGTGGATTATCGATCTTATTGTTTGTGGGCCTCCCAAAAAACCGCTTTCTCAGGTCGAGTTTCGCAAAGACTTTTTTCACTGTTCTTCTAATTTCAAGAGGCCACAAGGCACATTACCCACACAGCACTGAATTTGAAGGGTTTTTCATGTAGAATAAGATGCATTTTTCAGAATTGCGATTTCTTCAACGCAGTGACTATGTTGTTAGTTACAAGACGGACATAATAAATTATAGAAATTCTTTGTACGCGGCGAGGAAGTGTCATAATTTTGTTTCATTGACAGGCACACCTTTGGCCGAAAATCATATGATTTATCAACGTGTTCTGGAGTTGTCATCAAATTTTCAGAATGATTCGATAACCACCGTCAAAGTTATTGGTTAAGCCGTGTGATTACTCGTCTCAAGCTACAAGTAGAAAGTCGATTTAGCCCTTGTAATTCGCGTGATTTCAATCGCTTGAAGAAAAATCTGGCCCCCAAAATGCTAGTAACTGACTGAGAATAGAACATAATTGATAAAAGATCAGCATGAATTGTGAAATATTAGCGTTGGTTATCTCTAGAGCGTCCAATAGGCCAGCTACACAAAGTGGCCCGAATTTTAGCATTTGCCCACACGGCAGGTGCGCCTAATTTGCCCCCTTTCGAGATCCCGGATACGCGCACCCGCAAACCGCTTCTCGCGCATGTTTGTTATGGGAGGGTATGATAAACAAGTTATTTGGATCGATCCAAAATGATCCATACAGTTTTTAGGGAAACTCGCGGTTTTTGCAACTTTCACTTTCATTCCTTGTCCGCAGTAAGAGTTACGCCAAAAAAATCATCTCGACCAATCTTGATGAAACAACTTGACGTATTTTCTTCGTCTTCAGAATACTTTCTTCAATATTGAAAAACTCAATTCTGAGCCAATCTTATGAGCATATTACTGGGAAAAGTACAGCATGCTTACTAATTTGCCTCATAAAGCTTTGCTAAACTTGCGTTTTCGCCTCACTGAAAACTGGCCCACCATAGATTTAAACTTTTTGAAAAGGTATGAAAAATGCTGCAAAATGATGCATATGGTCGATTCTGCCTTAACTGTAGGACTTTGTGTCCAGGCCGCTTACACTCATATTAGTGATTCCGCGAAAAGTGGGATTTTGTGCGTCCGAGGTCAACACAAGCCCCCGCGACTTTTAATCGTTGGGGTTAAAAAAACTTTGGGGTGTATTCTATTGGCGCCCAACTTTGTTGTTGGTTTTTGAGTGATTTTGTATCCCTCCGTTTTTTATATTGGAGCATTAGGGGTCAAAATGCCAGTTTCGTCCCCTGTCCAGAACACAATCTTCGCTCTAAAATCTAGTACTGGGTTTATTCAAAGTCACTAACATTCACGCCCAATCATTATTTCAAATTCTATACTTCTGAGTGAAACATTTCACCATTTTCCAAGTCTAAATTTGAAATTCAGCTTTCGCACGGGCAGACGACATTTTGTCCAGAGATTTGCACCAAAACTACTGGATCAGCACTAATAACTGGGGCAAATGCTCATATCGTCAATATGGCCCTTTAATTCGGCCAAGTTATCATCGGAACATCCCAGAGGCTTGAAGAAATACGGTAGAGTGTCTCTGGAATCGAATCTGTGCAGTAGCGGGCAGTTTTGATGTGTTTTTGAAATCGCGTACAAAATTTTCGGTCAATTCCGTCACCCTGGTGTGCCGCTACCCCATAAGTACTCTTTCGCTTAGTGAAACGCATTTTTCGTGGTATTTGGTGGAATCAGACGAAATATGTGCGGAAAGTAGTCAAGGATTAGTTTCCGAGTCGTTGGAGCATTTTTGAAGCGATATATCGATTCCGTCCCTGTCAATTCTGTGCACCTCTCGGCCCCTTGAAACATGCCGTAGTTTTGTCTCAAATTCACCTTGGCCTAGATGATTCTGGACACTTGTTTTTGATGCCCAAACGAGTCAAAGTTGACCCCATTAAACATCCGAAACTCGTTTGGGGCTGAAATAATTTTATGACCCTAATCACACCCGTGGACATTTTTGGTCTCAAAAAATCTCACTCTGCGCGGAATCACTCACATATGAGCTATAAGGGCTTGAGAGGATTTTTCTAGTGTGTATCCACTAGAAATCTAGCTCGCACAAACGATTCTAATTCGCCTCGACAGACACGTGGATTAAATTGGTAAAGAATAATGGAGGCAAAATGTCCGTTCCATCCCCTGGCCAGAATCCGACTTCCATAAACCACCTCTTATCTCAAAATGAAGCTCATCAATCGCAATCCTACCTCACGGATTTCAAACTATAGATCGAAGGGTTAACATTACACCTGGTATGGGAATCATACGTGACCATTTTCGAAGAGATTGCAGCACTTACATCATGTCTCACGATTTTACTCAAAATTTACGCTTTAGACTCAGTTAGCGTGGATTTCCTTGAAATTCAGTTCTTTCCGGTGTAGAGATGAAGTGAGTTTGAAGTTGACTTCTTGACAAATCAAGTAAGCTAGGTAGAATTGGCGTGAGATTGAATTGGTTCAATAGCGCACTGATTTCTCTGTGATTTAATGATGGTTTCTACAGGCCTGTCCCCCCCCCCCCCCCTTAATGTGTTCCAGAACCAGAACTCAAAGCGTATCCATAGGCCCGGGAATAGTGTTTTACGCACCACTGCAAGGGGTTGGTTGTAGCCCGAGCGAAGCGAGGACCGGAAGATTTCGACTTTCCGCGCCCTGAGGTGAGAAAATCGCATACGCGCCTAGCTCGCATGGATGCTTTTGGCACAAGGGCCTAGGGCGAGGCCTAGGGCCTTGTAGCCCTCATCGCTTCGCTCGGGCTACAACTGACCCCTCGTGCCAAAAACGCCCATACGAGCAGCGGTGCGTAATATTTGGTGGGTATAGCCAGTATGTATTCGAATTAATATCTGAATTGGTCGAGATAAAAGCTGTTGCAAAATTATTTGGAAAATGTCCATTTCGTCCCCAAAATCACGACTTAAAAATTCACTAGGGACTTTCGACCAGGGAGCTCCAGTATTGACCCAGGGTCGTAGTTATAATTTTTTCCATCTTCTTTCGACACCAGAAGATGCAGGTAGCCAGTTTTAAACTATAATTTATCGAGATTAGAAAGTTTAGTTTTTTCCACTTCGGACTCAGCCAGGACAAATTTCGACCAAAAGTCCTACAGTTACGGCATAATCGATCATATATAGAATGGAAATGGAACCACCCTTTGAGAAATTTTGTATAAGTCGACTTTCGGTGGATTCAATGTTTTTTTGAGGCCGTCCGCCACTATCATGCACGATAGGCAGGAATCGCAGGCTCACCTGTTGATTCACCGAATCGGGGCCTTACATCCCGTGGCGCCCCCTTTTAGAAAGTATGTATGGGACACGTTGTGTGTGAGATGTTTAGGATCGCTTGTTTTAGCTGTCAAATGTCAAGTGCACGGCCCAAGGCCAACCGGATTGAAGAAATGTAAACATGAAATATTCACGGCACGTCCTTCTATCATTGAGAAAGGATCATGAGAGTGATCCATCCATCCTTTGACTATAATTCAGATTCATGAAGTCAAAAAAAGACCAGACATGAACTACGTGCGACGTATGTTGATTTTTTTGAGAACGCAAATTTTCTTAGTTTGTTCGTTGAAGTCTTGGAAATTCAGCTGGAATTTACATAGACCGAGAATGTCATATCATTCAGTAGAATTTTCAATGAGAAAGCATTAATTAATGCAATATCATTTTCAGAACCACCCACAGAAGAATGTCCTCTCACAAAAACAAACCCAGAGTGGTCAGTGAGCGATTGCTTTGGTTTTCGGTCAATAATATGTTCTTTTGCAACTCTCACAATTGTTATTACTGCAGCACTGATTCTCCAAATAATCTATGATGACAATGCTTTTGAGGTGATTATTTGATTGTTCCATCGGTATTATGGCAATGTGCTTCATTCCCTCCGATTTTTTCTTATATATAGTCATTCTATGTTTTTACAGGGAAGGCTGAATATACATGGTGCTGTGGCTAGTGATAACACAAATTGTTCTCAACTTGGAACAAAGATACTTCGTAAGGGTGGAAATGCTGTTGATGCAGCTATAGCAGCTGCTCTTTGCATGACCGTAGTTGCACCTCATAAAACTAGTCTTGGAAGGTATTCCTCTTTTTCTAATTTTGTGTTTTCTGATGTATATTGAGTGGTTCTCTTATGGAAAAATGTTTTTTGCATGATATCCTTCTATTCAAGTGGAGGCTATCTCATGGTTTACAGTCACAAGGATAAAGAGAAACCAATTGTGATTGATTTTTTGAGCAATACCATAACAGGTTTGTCTTTGATGTTGCTTCTACAGATTGATGGAAACTTTAAACAGGTAAAGTCATTAAAAATCATTCTTCCAGATGAATTTGAAAAATTCAAGATAAGAATACCAGCTCTACTTCGAGGATTAGAAATTGCACATATTAAATATGGGAAACTATCCTGGCAAGAAGTAGTCATGCCATCTGTAATATTAGCTCTCAAAGGATTTGAGGTTTCCAGAGATTTTGCCTATGAAGCAACAAAAAATACCAATTTGGGTATTTTCCAGCACATAAGTGCTGGAGAAATTCTCACATTGCCTGAACTAGCTAATACACTAGAATCGATATCCTCTCATGGGTGTGATGGTAATATCTTGATGGTGTGGAAAACGTTATTATTTCAAATTATTGAGATTGTTAATAATTGTTTCCAGTCTTCTACAATGGCACAATTACTGGGAAAATATTCAACAAGACTTCAAATGAGAAATTTTTGAATGATTTGTCAAATTATGAGCCAATTATTAGCGAAGCTTCCAACTTCTCAATATCTCAGTATGCCATATTTTATCCATCAACCTCAAAATATATGAGACCAATAATTGAAAGCATTGATAAACTGAATATATCTAAGGAAAATGCATCTTCAATCGAAGCTGAAATATTAGTCGCTGAAAATTTGATCAAAATAGCTTATGAAGCTGATGGACCATATATCAACTTTAGTGAGTGAAATGCAATCATGACTATTGATTCAAGTATTGGAATAAAATTGCTGAACAATATCATTTTGTTTAGCTGACATTAGAAAATACACAGGGGTGTCTGCAGTGGACTGGCAAGATACATATGTCTCCATAATAGTGTAAGTAACAATGATAGAAAATTCAGGCAACCAATGGAAGATATTGAAGTTATGTTTTCTAACTTTTGTCACAATTTAAGAAAGTCTTATCAACACCTCAAAATTTGTGAAGAAAATTCACAAACACGTAATAAGTTAGATACGGTCTAATATAACATGTGTCTCTAATTTCAGAGGTTTGAGTTCTCCATTGGATCTAGCACTTGAAACTGAGGCTGGATTTGTTCTTGATAGCATTGAGAACAGGGATTCTCTCTCATCATTGACTCCGATAATTTTTTATGATAAATACACTGCCTGTGGAATGAGAGGTGTGCTGAGTGCTGATGACCCTGTTGTTGTGGGAGAAATTCTGTTCAACCTACTCATACGATCAATGAATGTTTCTGCAGCAATTGAATATCCCAGGTATAATTAATCATGTAAATTCCCAATTTGTAGAGCATATTTGATGTTGAACTAACTTTACAAATCACAATCTCAAAAATTTAATGATTGCTATTTGAATGAAATCACGGTTCTGCCTAGGTATTATGTCCTATCAGATGGATACACCATTGAAAATGATGACAAGCAATTGGCCAACAAATTACTATACGATAAGCTTGTTGCAATTGAACCACACTCCAAGACTGATACCATGATGCTGATGAAAAGTGTGAATATCATAATAAAACGTAAGAATTTGATAACTGGTCATTCTGACAGTAGAGGGGATGGATTAGCTTCTAGGTTTAGATGAAGTTTTGCTGTAAAATGTATTGACTGTTCTGTTCTTTGGAGGTTGAAATGACGCAAGGGCTCCCATCAACTCATTTCTAACTGATGAATTTATTAACAATTATGCCTGATCTATTTTTGTATCAAAATTTTATAATAAATTTCTTGATAAAAAAAGTCATTTCAATGAATAGAATAAAATCTGGGACTAATGTTTTCTGGATCAGTAATGTAAAAGGTTGTAAAATTTCTCATGCTTACAATGGTATGTTGTGGGAATATGTACATACAATCATACTTGATTTTTATTATATCCAAATTTTGAGCTAGAAAATTTATTTCTAATTAATATCTCAGACTTTGTTTGATGAAGGTAATTTTTTGTAACTACTCTGCATATTGAGCTGTTTTATTCTTGCATACATTGCACTGGCAGACAAAACAATAGCATTACTAAGCCACCACAAAAATGGTTTGGTTTCATTGTACCAATGCGTTGCAAGAATTGTTTGAACACATGCTTTTGCTGTACCACTAATATTGTGCGTCAATGGAGATGTTACCTGGATTTGCAACATGGTGACATATCCAATAGCAAATCCACATATACCACCAATGGTCATTGTGAACCAGAAATCCACATCAGTCAATCTATCATAATCCAAAATAGTTTGGAATTCACCAGAAAATAGCATGATTGGGAGAAATAGGAAAATACTGTAAATATTGTTATAATAGGAGAGTAACCAAATCTCTTGGTTAACAATAGGAAGAACTTTTTTGGTATGTATGGAATATAATGAGAGACTAAGAGATCCTAATACCCCAAATATGACTCCAATCACAGATAATGAGCCAGCAACATTTTCTTGATCCACGCCTAACCAGAATCCAATAATTATAACTATGCAACATGTTATGGTTCTTAAACATGTTTTCTCTCCTAAAAGAAGTGTTAAATTATGTGTCAGTGGCAATCTTATTGACTACCTGTTGGGTTAGGCTGCTGAACCCAAGAAATTACAACTACAATTTGGTAAGTTCAAAAGTCTCTCTCAAAACTATTTCTGAGGGATGATGAACAGAGAGGGGACTCACCCAGAATTGCATAGGTGAATATGACGTTGAATACTGTTGTTAAGGACCTGCCAACATAGTAAAAAGCCACTCCAACATACTTCAGGCATAAATTATTTGTTGCTATCATACTAGTAAATAAGATCGAAAGAGGTAGTATCTGCAAATCATAAGAAAATCCTTCACTATTCTCAATAAAAGTACACCAGTTTATGATTGATGTTTCAAGACTCTTACTTGTTTTAGAATCTTGGAGGAAAAAGGTGTACCCCTTGGGAAATGGAAGTACTCCGGAAATATCACAGACAACATCTTTAGTAATAAACAAATTACCACAGAGGTAACACATTGGAACCAAGTGATAAACAATGGTGCTTCTAAATGTACTTTATCACTTGAAAGCAAAGCTTTGTTGACAAACACCATCAAGATCGAAACTACCCTGGAGAAAGAAGTGCTTCAATGTTTTTGGTTTGATTATTCAACTCTCTAACTGGAATTTATCACATTTACAAACCAGTATAGAGTGACAACAAAAGCTATGTAAGCATATTTGTGTAACATGCCACTTTTCTCCTCCATTCTAGTGAGGCTTTTCCGTCTCTGCATGATTCTAATCGTCGTTCATGTTACACTCTCATCATGATATCTCTCATGGATATTAACAGCTGAATGATAGCAACGATGTTTCGATTAGATAAATTCATCTGAAAAAAACGGTAAGCACCTATTGAAGGTTATGTTTTTAGTCGGAAAATTTGGTCTATGGATCAACCTCAACGTCTTCAACCTCGTTATCACTTCGGTCTAGATCTGTTGAACATCATAGTTTGAAATCTCGACTTGATTCACATCCGCTCACGATTGCTCACGGTCGATGATAAAACAATTATATCCAGACCCGTCGTCCGGCTTTTTCAATTCCGAGCTGGTTTGCAGACGAACTTTTGACACGCGCCCGCACGATGAGTGTCGCGCTTGTAAACATCACGTGGTCGAAAGCAACGTGCAAACAAGATTCGTCATC
>JAPYYZ010001077.1:0-16574 GCA_030522705.1 Eretmocerus eremicus
TCTTCTGTGTGTCCCATGAGTGCAAAACTACAAACTACCATCATTCCCATGTGATAGTAGTGTTCTGCAGGACCTTCAAGACAGCAGAAAATAAGATTGATCAAGATACGATACCTATGTTTCTTTTTTTATGAAGCCAGAACTGATTTTTGGTGTAATTTGACAAAGCTCAAAAAAAGGCTTCTTCTATTGGTTCCATGAGTATGTAATCATGAAATATACCTATTATTCCATCATTTTACTATGTTGTAGGCCCTACTAAATCTGGAAAACATGAATGAACCCACTAGAACTTGGTTCGACATGGGAACGAAGGAGTCGCTGATGAGTCATTTCAGCCAAAAAATGGTTCAAAAGTAGCAGACTCAAGGATTCTGTAACTCAGAACAGAGGGCCTATGAGATCAAACCCTTTGGGATACCTTCATTTCTCACCAAATCAAGAAGGATCCCAAAGTTTGGTCAAGATCTGTCACCCGCAAGGTTGATACTCCCCTTGTAAGTTCACGGATAGTGCTGTTTAATTCCATGAGATCAATGGATCATATCCCAGTATCACGGTGAGCAGATGAACGTCGATACTCAATCCAACAGTCCAAGCCCGAGACCCTGTGATTTGACCTGTTTCCTCTTTTGAATCATTAATATTCTGTAGATCACTGAAACACCTGTATAAACTGATTTTTGCCTATTCATACATGATGAATCATTCGAATCAGCCAGAACTTTACTTCAAATTTGAGGATATGTGTTCCCAACTGAGATAGAAAGCAGCTAGTCTAAAAATACTGTACACCAGCTGGTCGCAATACCAAAGAATATCCTCTCCAACAAAGTTAGCAATGAAGGCGACGAATCCCTTTTGGTTGAGTTAGTATCAAATCTCACTCTTTTGACTATTTCATTAATCATAACCCACTCTAAATTGATGAGAAACTCATTCGACCTTGTATTGATAACGAACAATGTACATGCCTCACGATTCAACGCCTCTTGATCAAGAACTCAACTGTGAACATCCTATAAATCTTAACGCACAAGATCATGATAATCTTATGCTCATTTATACTGACTGCATCCGATCACGTATTCTTAATAATTTGTTGCATCATACACAACACATGCTTTATTCACCTCGGAATTCCATCTCGAGTGACTGAACTACATGTTTGAATAACGATATAATTAACGATCATCATCAACCGCGCGCTTTTTAGCACGCCTCTATTTCCTTTCAAATATTCATCTGGTCTAGTAGAAAGATCAAATAGGGAATAGTAATGTTCACGTAAGATGTTTATTGCTCCCTTGCTCGTCTGACCGAATCCTGACATAATCTACTTGCACTAGCCAGGTATAGCTCTCGTGACAATGTTGGCTCAACTAGGTCATTTTTGAAAATATCCGATGACCCATTGTGGCGGTCAAGAAACCATACACGCCATCATCTCTACCTCCTTCCGCATGATTGCATTGTCTTAATCGTGATTGTATACAATACCAAGAGTATTCGAAGAGAGCGTCCGTAAGTAAAGGAGAGCGAGAAAAAGACACGTCGCGCTCCATGGCAAAATGAGAGCCATGGGACGATTCGGTATTGTTCGCCTTGGTGCGTCCCTCGCAGACTCTCGAAATTCATGGCGTTTTGGACGCATCAATTAAACTTATCTCGCCCGTCCTCGCAAGGAGAGATTCGATTACGGAGCAATACCAGCTCGTGAGCGTTTCTACCTTAACGCGGTTTCTCCAGAAGTGAGATCGCCGAGGACATTTCCAGCGACCGAGCCCTTGCCATCTCCGACGAACCGCCATTATAGTACAACGAATTCCGAGGGCCTCTACGCACCGACGCCCAAGCAGCCGAAAATTTATCTGTTGCGCTATCACATTGCCGCCAGTTTTTTCCTGTATATATCGCTCGATGGGATTTCCTCTCTTTATCCTAGGCTGTTCCTAATTCACTCTCCCCATGTTGGCGCTCATCTATGCGCTCGATGCATCTTTCTTCTTGGAAGTCAATGCATCTTTTGTCATTTTTTTTCTTAAATCCTAGACTCGTGAATTTGCGCTCGGTTCCTCGCCTTCTAATAGTAGCAGCTTATTTGAGGCACAATGCTAGGTTTCGCGCCTCGGTCAGCCAGGGACAGAAAAAACACAATCACCCTGCCTTCAAAATACGGTACAATAAATCATCTTCTTTCTAGACCGTCATTTGCCACTTCAGACTTTGCTGATCTACTTCCCCCTCATTGTATTCCATCGTGATGATTTCTTCTTTCTAATGATCACCCAGAAGGCTTTGCTTGAGACTATTATTCTAGGATTATTCTGCAAGAATGTGAACGAAACTCTTAGATCAAACATTTGCATTGGATTCGAGAGTTTAAAAAAGTAATCATAGAAACTTGTACCAAGGCAAATATGAGTTCATTAACACCATCGCCGTCGTATGACACGTCTCAAATCGTGGATTCCATATTTTTACAGGAAATCGTTGTACATTGATCCATGAAAAACATTCGTATATCTTGCAGTGAAAAGAGAGTGGGTGGATTGTACAAATCATTGACTGTAGAAAAGATTGAGACCATCATCATTGAATCATAAATGCATAAGGAGCGTTTCTGAGTAAGCAAATTCAACAATGTAAGAAGGTCGATGAGAATGCTTACCTCTCAGAGAGCTATACAGTACAATGATGCTGGGATCAGAATCTAAAGTTTTTATCCCAGTCAACAAATCGAACATTCCAATTCTTCAGAAAAAAATCACCAGAGTATGCAAAAAAATTTAAAAGGTGATGAAACTGGTTCTAGGGAGAGATTCAGCTATGAGAGAGCAAACGATCGTCGAATTGTAAAAAAGAGAGTGAACATCAAAATATTCGGGCACGGCCAACCGGGGCATCTCCGCGTATTTTTCGTCCATCTGTCAAAGTCGCGACAGTCCGCTCTGTTCCCTCCGTATCCTCTCTTTTTCATCGGCTTTTAATCCTGCCGCGTCAAACCACAGCCACGCTTGGAAAAGTGCGTTCGACCCAACCACGAACTTCGCCACATATGGTGTGGGCGCTAGAAAGCAGTGAGCTCTCGGTACTGCGAGGGAATGCGAGAAACACAACATTGCACTCTCCCGGTTTGGGCAGTTCCTTCGTGTCGTGGTTTTCAAGTTGCAAACGTGCCGTGAAATACGAATCCTGACCACACCTCCATCGCAAAAAATGGATAGAATGATGGAGGAAAGGGAGAAAAAGGGAGGATAAGCGGAGATGGAAAAGCTCCGGTCTCGATGGAACATCAACAATTTATGCTAGATCTACCCAGTTAGCCTTACGACAATCCAGAAATTATTGTGAAGCATAGATTCAAATCGAGGATGAGAATCTACAATCTTTGCCACAAGGGAAAATCCAGGAAAAATCAAATCTCCTGCACGAAATGCAAAACCAGCGAAATTCTAGTATATCTCGCTGTTGAATTGTAGAAGTTTCGAAGTCACTCTATTACCGGCTGAAATGGAACTCTGACGTCACAATCACTTCACGCTCGGTTGAAGTTACTTGCAATGAAAGATTTGCGCCGTTAGGGTTATTTGCTAAACATTTGGTGCCAGAAAACCGAGTGTTAGATAGTTGAGGCGAAGCAGCAAATGTGCTCGCCACGGAGCGAAACCGCCAACTCTCGCAAGGGGAATTGGCCTGAGAGGGCTGTACACACGCTTCGAGCTGTGGTGCGGGCAATCTACCCTGAAATTTCATTCGCAAGTGCGGCAAAGTGATCGATACCAGCAAACACCCACTCCGTTTACCGATAAATTCCAGGATGGGATCCAGTCTTCAAAAACTTTGATGCAATCCTATTTACTTTTGAAATGCCACACATATCATCAAATTGAACTCAATCATTGACAAATCGAGTCAATGAATGAAGTGAATCATCCTCGATGCGCAATCATTTTAGTGAGACATACGTGC
Organism: Eretmocerus eremicus; assembly: GCA_030522705.1. Lineage (NCBI taxonomy): Eukaryota > Metazoa > Arthropoda > Insecta > Hymenoptera > Aphelinidae > Eretmocerus > Eretmocerus eremicus. The sequence goes on from JAPYYZ010001077.1 coordinate 3,973, forward strand.
CGCGTCGACTCACTTTTATAGTTGAGTCCTAAGGCATGGATTTGGGAACTAGAAGAGGCAATAGCCTCGAACAAAGCCGTAAGCAAGAGGATGCTTTTTCTCCTCTAAATCGAGCAAAGTAGACGTCAAAAGTGAGAGCTCATTCGAGTCGCGGAGGGAGGATAATCGAATTTCGTAAGAAAACTCCCGTAGGTCGCGCTCCAACTTTAAAATTCTCCATTTGCCAGTCGCACTAGTTGCAGAACTATCCTCTGTCGGCGTGACTTCTTTCATCAGGCTCTTTCCTTCCGACTGCTGCGCGCGATAATTGTTGCCCGTACAAAGCTCTCGGCTCGACTAGAGGCAACAGCCTATTCGACGATTTTTCGCGGAAAGCCCAGTGGGATTGTAGCTCCTCTTGCTCTCGATTTTCTAGCGAAATCTTTTGCCATTACCTTAATTGGACCGGAGCTCGAATAATTCTTGTAGCTTCATCGTGGAAAAAGGAGTCACCTCGACCTTCCTTTTATACCGTACTCATTCTGGTGGATTCCCTCTCACTAATTGCATTTAATCCGATTTTTCCCCGATCAAATCTCGTGAAGAGAGATCAAAGGGGATTAATAATGAGAGCATTCGTGATCGTTGCATTTCCTACTCGCACATCCGATCTCGTGAATTACTTCAACAGTGATTAGAACTGGAGCAACCGCTTTTAACGTTCGCTGCAATGAATTCTATCACCAACAACGTGTTTTTGTACGTGCAGAAACGACAACCCAAAAGAAATAAAAGGAACCACGCTACAACTCTTTCAATTTCCTTCGATAAATCAAGCAAGTCGGGCATCATACATTTTTCATGGAATAGTAGAGGTAGGGGAGATAGCTTGGCTATGCACTTTATAAGAGTTAAATAATTTTCACAGGCACTTTATCATAGTCGGCTGACTTTTTCTCCTGGTGGGTGAATTCACCGACCGATATCTCCCTCGCGCTTTTCAACCATCTAGCTCTCGCAAAGTAAATGGAAGAGAAGTTTGCACAGCAACGTCTTTTTGATATCACGCCCTTCGACCTCGCAAATATTTCATTCCTGTCTCTCGGGTCGTTATCGAAATACTTTGATGCCTTTTTCTCTTCAAATGACAGAGTTTCGGAATTCAAGGACCATTCCATCAAATCTCCTCGCGCTTTTAGTTACTCTCGGTGTTTACTAGAATTGAGAATGGATGAGAATTCTCAGAGGTCGGAATTCTCGACTCAATTTTTTGAAGCAAGTTTCAATAGACAATATTTCGAGAAATATTCGTTACAGCGTTTCCACGTCGCTACGCAGAAACTGTCGTAGAATGATCGTCCACTTTTTCAGAAGTAGATAATCATACGTCACTCGTATAAAAGTAGTTCTGTTCAATTTCTCCGTCTCTTATTCCAAAAAAAATTCATGAAATTCTGCATTAAAAAACACGGTGCTTGTGGAATACATTGCGTGAAAGCGACAAAAAATCGATTCGAAGCACCCTTCTGTGTACTTTTCTGAAAATCAATTATGCCACTATAGGAAATGACTATATCAATCTATATAGAAATTTTGAAGAGAATTTACTATTCGCACATTGAATGACGTACCTTGCAAAGTCAACATGTCGATTCGATATGATCGATTTGTAAGCTTCCTAAATCCTCCCCACTGCTCCTCCAGCTCTCTTTGATGAAATCATCCAACACGCCCACGAAAGCCGCGCAAAACGAGCTCTTTACTATTCACATACACTCTACATTCACCCTTATTATCTCCCGTAGTCTTTCAGCCTCTGCTCAAATTCTTCTACGACCACATTTATCTCGAAGACGAGAAATCGAATTTCACACTGCCTTGTAAGAGAAGAGAAAGAGCAGATGGGATGAAACGTTTTGACACATCGATCTGGCGCGCGACAAAGTAACTGAGAAAACCTGCGCACTCTCGGGAATGCGATACTCCAAAAACTGCCCTCCTCTTCCTTCCTCTATGCTTTCTTCCACTTGATCCGACGTGACGTCACGATTCAGAGAGTCTGCCCGTCGCCGGCTTGCGAATTTGTAATGTGGAATTTTATTGCTCTGAAATTGAGTGAGATTTTATGGGCTGTGAGGCCTCGAGACTGCATTCGCCGGCGAATGAAGCTCGACGCGCACGTCTCTCAACTACAAACCCGAGCTATATACAAGATTAGCTCGAGATGGGAATTTTCTCCGCTCGCTCGTGAATGTCTACGTGAGAAAATCTTCCGAGGCTATAAAAGATCTTGAGCACCCGCTGACGCGTGGCTGAATCACTTTTGAGATATTTCGCGGGCCTGCGCCTTTGATCCAGTCACGTTGACTAGTTTGTATCTACGCGAGTGGTGAAATTTTTTTGAAAAGTTAGGATTCAAAATGATCTCACAAATCGAAAACGAATGTCACTTTGAGCTTAGAGAATGCGTTATACACAATGTTTTTACCCCAAAATTGTAAAGGGAGGAAAGACAGGTATCAACTGGGGAAATGATTGTAAATTTATCCTCTTGGGATAACCTCGAATTACTTAGAATCTTATTCTAGGCAATTTCAACATGTGAATCTCTCTTCGAGTTTTTGAGAATTTCATGAATCTGAGTTTCTGCATGATCGTATAGAGCTTGTGAATGGATTCAATGAATTGAGTAGTAGAGTACTCATCAGATTCATTCATTTATCTCAAACAAGGCCGAGCCATATTCTCTAAGATCTGCATCTGATCCTATATTTGATCATGAAATGAAAAATAATATCCATCAACACATAATGGGTGAGGAACTGCATTGTACGTTGGGGATAACTGAGTATTCAACTCGTGGTACTCGGAATAATTTGTCTTTCGTTATCTCTGTTTTTTGTTGCCCGGAAACACAGCGCCATAAACCACGGAGCACAAATATAAAATCCGAGGAGATGAATGCTCGAGGTCCCGCTGGTGAAAATTTTACCAAGCCGTGCGTGAAAAACACGACGGGGTGCCCGGCTTTTTTCATCGCTCTAGTCTGACACAACGATTGCAACAGAATCAAGTTCCACTTGCAACGGACACGCTTATAAATATCAATTACAAATTATACACTCGCGCGTTGTAAGGGAAGGATCATGCAAAATTTGAATTAGCCGACCTAGACAGAGAGGCTAATAAGGATTCATCCCGACTTTTCTAATTTTTAAAGTTTCAAGAAGCCATTTTGTCAGAATTCATTGCGAAGAACCACCAGGCTCCACAAAACAGTCAGTCACCCTCCAACTTTTTATGCGGCTGCAATTCAGGTCAAGAATTCTGTTTTCAATATACACTTTTCTCAATTCTGTACTACCTGAGAATTTGTAGAGAGAATTTTTTTAGAACCATACCAGAGCTGTGGCCTCAAAAGTCCTCATCACTGGAAAATTTCTCTTCTGAGTGCTAGGGAAAACCCTCGTGGTTCAAAATAGGGTAATTGGAGAGAATTTTGTGCCCAGCCGTTTTCAACGCACAGAGAGGTGTGGCTTGCGTTGTAATGACCTATGCAAACTTCAAAATAGTTTCGTGAATTCATTCAAACGCGTGGGAAAACTCTTGTGACCTTATATATTTGTGGGCTCACTTAGAATCAAATCGCAAATCTTCAGTTTCCAAAGAAACATCCAAACCCGTATTTATTCCAGCCTCGTCACATGAAAAGTGCCGGTTACCCACGTGGCTGACCGGCGGGACGAGCCAGACATGTCACACGCTCGATCGGACCCGCTCATGACCAGCTCCGATAGCCCAGACTTTTTGAATTTGCCGGGCCAGGAGGAGCACAGTATCAAGGTACTATGCAACAGCGTCGAGGTCGCCGATGCCGAACAGGACATCTTCGCGATCGTCGCCCATTTCACCGTCGGACAGTGAGTACCTCAAGATGTTAATCTCACGTTCTCGGTTCAGGATCAAATCTTCCAATACGATTAGTTATCGGTAAGATGCACCAGTGAGTCAGCTAATCTCGATATATCAGTATTGGGATAATTGACGAGCTCTGAGGTCAATCTGAGCTCTCTCCACAAAGTGGATTATGTCTCAATTCTCGAGACTGCATTTTGCTCGGATTGAAGGTGCATTGGACGGCATTGAAACTCTTGACTCTCGTTTGTTTAGTCTTGATCAAGGGGATTGTATAGAAGATTATACAATGCTCCGTCGTGATGGAAAACGTGAGAAAAGGAAATAGTGGTAGAGTAGCTGAGATCGCTGCAGCAAAAAATGAAGATCAGACTCAATGCACTGAGAAAAATAACCGCAAGGGTCTGACAGCAATACTTCGCAACAAAACGTCTGAATTGTCCCAGTGGCAAAATGCTTTTCTCAGTGTGGAGCCGCTATAAGTGCGCACTTGATTTGTGAGCTTACGAGCGGACGTATAGCCGAGTAACGAGTGCATCAACTCTGGGCGAGCGCTCCTCGAGGAGCATTAGCTTTTATGAGTACGTCCTTTCAGAGCACTGGCCTTTTTTACCAGGGATAAATATGCTTAAGATAACGCGACTTCACAAGATTGCAACAAACCGAGAGAGATGTATTTGGCTACTTGGTTCACGGTGGCGTTTGCAAATTGTTGTTTGCAGTCAGAGCAGGTACATGTGGATGCACGTGGTGGCGCTACCAGATGGGCAAGGGGAAGATCCATAAATTACGTAAGAGATTTGGGGGTAGGAGGGCCTATGCAATTTTTTAGGGAACTCTTACCTCGGAACCAGGGGGAGGTAGGGGGTCAGCGATATCTTACGTAAGATGGGTAATGAAAAGTTAATTAATTTTCATCCACAAATATTGTATCCACTTGAATCTCTGCGAAGATAAACTCGTTTCAAAACTCAAGATTCCAATATAGAGACGTCTATCTAGTGGAAGTATCCAAATGCAAATCCCTCTATACTTTTCACAGATCGTGAAATGCAGAAACGTTGATTCCCGTGGCAAACACCGGGGTGATCTTAACTCCACCCGACCAAAGGATTTATTCCCAGCTCCTATCAAAGCGAAACAAAGTAATGGAACATTAAAAATTGCTTCATTTCACGACTTGAATCCAGGAACGAAATTTTTTCCACGATTCCAACGATTAGCCCTTGAAAATATGATTTTTCAAGAGGTTCAAAATTTTAGTACTATTCCGTACTACTTCTGTCCTACTGAGGACTTGAAACACGCGCTTCGCTCGTGTCACAAACTGGCCTTGGAACAAGAGTACCCGTTACCGCGCCATACCATAAAATATTAGAAATTAAAGCTCGTAAAGAGAATAAGGTGCTGTGTCGAATTCGGAGAGAAAAGACCGGTACTGAAGATACTGACAATGAGTGGATTATAGTTGGAAATTTAGACCCTCAGCTGTTGGTACAGGGGGGTTCATATCCTAAAAATAAAACTGATGATCGATCATTTATTAATATCCAATCTCTCCAAGATTAAATAGGTAATTCGTGGGAAAGCTACAAGTTTTTTAAAAAAATTATCAGTCATAACTTGAGTGTCTCAAGTTCCTATGAGATCACAATTTAAAGTCTTTTTATGTTGTTAAAGACGTTCAGATGTATTAATATCCCTTTTTTACCAATCAAGTTCGAATCATGGAAAATTATGTAAGAATTGAATTAGGTAAGAAGAGAGGGGGCTCACCGAATGCACAAAATCTGATTTGGGCCATTATTCGGGGGAGAGACTGCCGCGGAAGCCCATGAACAACCTTTTGTAATTTATGGATCTTTCCAAGCCCGTTTCGAGGCTGGAGGAAGCGTGCAGCCCGCCCCATTACCAGCCCGCAGCCGTGCCCTTCGTCACCCTTGTCAGTGAGTACCAGAATTCCATTTCGATTGTAGCACCATCTCAAGTTGGTCATCTCCAATGCGACGACTTGACGCTTTTGAGAAGGCGCGCAGAATAAGCTGAGATCGACACAGAGAGCACGGATCGCGCGTATATACACTTTTTGTGAGGTTCTGTGACGTTGGCTTCGGACGACAGGTTCAAAGAGTTATTCGCTGTCGTTTTGCCGATTACAAGCCGGACGCGTCAAAGTCGCGCCTATGCCTGCATCGCCAAAGCCAGTTGAATATTTTACCCTTTCCATATCAACGCTCTGCTTTTTTTCTCATTTTCTCACTCCCCGCAATAGCCACAGTGGAAAACTGTGTCACGTGCCGTCATTTTACTCCTCACTCCCGTAGCGGCGAGTATCGCACATTATATATAAAAACTAATATGCTAACAGTCACATGCTATATCCTAACATTCATTGATCATGCTTTGTTAGCATGTTCTCGAGAAACAGACCTGTAAGATCTAGTTCTAGGAAAGACATTCAAGAGTCCTCACAGATTGATCCAAGCAATCATCAATGGATTGCAGTCATTAGTTTAGGGAAGCATCGCAATATCACCTTCATAACATGTGGAATCTGGATATTTTAATCTTCAAGCGACTGCACAAAATTTCATCAGAAGTGATTTAGTTCGAGTATCACGGACGTAATATAATCTCGATCCCACAAAAATGTCTACCGCCGTATCTTGTAATGATCAGAGGTCCCCCACAAATATCATGACACGACGACACACTTCGTTTGTAAAAACATGTATACTTTAATACTTTGAGCACCAAATCGGTCGTATTATTACTCGAATCAAGATTTTGCGCCATAAATTGGCAGGACCGTTTTTCTCGCAATCAGCCAGCTATTTCTACCACAATTATGATTTCGGTATCGGTAGAATTTCGAGCTAACCTTACGGTCATATGAAAAAGATGAATTTGAAGTCAAGTTCCTTGTACAGCTTTTTTACAATCCTTTCTTCACCGAAAATCCCCGAAATGTTTGAATGAAGTTTGAAGATTCACAGATTCAGCTCAAGAGATTCATTCAATCTGGAAAATAACCAGCCTATACGTTGGATCTCAAGAGTTGCGAGTCTTGGATTGGTCCAGATCTCAGTTTACATTGTGTCTTTGATGAAGAACCTGAGATCTGCCCTATACTCGCACCACATCCCTCATTTTTCTATGTGCAATATTTATTTCTGAAACTAACGATATAGGCGATATAGTCACTTTCTCTAACCAATAAATCAAATCTAATCCGTTTTGAATCACTTGTTATTTTTTTCCAATGTGCATCGTGAAGATCTAAGAACTTAGGACGACCTTATGAACACAGGGCACGTACTTACGAAGAGACGATAGTTACTACAACGGGTACAATTAGTTCCGTAGATTATTATTTCAACCTGCACGAGACAGCTGAGCTGACCCATCAATTATTTTAGTTCTTCACTGTACTCGTTTTTTCGGCTATACGTCACACATTGTATACATGTTTGAAACAATGAGATGGAAGGATCTGGTGATGTCCCTTACCTGAAAGAAGAGAATTGGCTTGATTGACAATAGTTCACATACATATGAAGTTGTTTTGTGCATAATTGGAAGGCTCAAATTGGTACTTCACCTGGGCTCTGGAGTGTGAGAAGTTCGAAGCAGCTTTCTCTAGCGAGACATGTCTGGAACAGGTCCAGCTTCCACTCCTATGTATGCACTGGTGTCACCACTGGATAGATACCGCAGATCCAGGAACTCTTTACTTCACTGCGTTGGAGAGTCAGGACCTTACCTGAGCACTTTTACAATCAACTTACCTGTAAAATCAAAAGATAATCAATTTTAGAACATCATGAGAATCATAATTTTAGTTTGAGCTATTTAGAGAGCACAAACTACACTTTAGTCTATCCATTTCTATCAAATATTGCTTGAAAATGTTAAATTATTAGTTATTTATATCTTTTTTAGAATTTATTTTTATAACAAAAATTAGAATCCTCACCTGTTCGCGTTGATTGAATAGTGATCTCACACCTGTGAGACATCAGGAACGTTGAGTAATTGGAGTCAAATGCCCAAGTAGACCCTGAGGACTGAGTGATCTGCATCTTTTTGATGCAACTTGCTATCCACAGCCAATAATTACCTGAAAGAACACAATGGTTAGTCTCAGGGTATAAAATTTACATCCCATCAGTTTGGAGATATGAGGCATTATTGTTTTTTCAGGATTGTTCGAGCTGTTCATGCCTGCAGATGGTGCATTAAAAGTTATAACAACTTTGAACATTTTCTTATAAACATAAAAATTCAATGAAAAATACAAATCTTACCAGATGTATGCATTTGGAAGTGATTTATCATCCCTATGAAATGGCTGGAACTAAGAAGGATGGAAAAGAAAGCTTCAGCTGACCCTGGTATGGCTACATATGTGCACTATGAGGCTATGCAGATGCTTGCTCCTTGAGTTTGCCTGGAAACATATTCGACATTAGCATCGACTTCCATCTTTTATTTGATACTGTGCTTTAGGACCTGCTTACACTTTATTTCACACAAATTCTTTGAATAATAATTCCAATCTTCAACGTTTATTTCACTGTATATTGATTAATATTAACATGAAAATGAAAGTTATCAAGGGATACTTTAGAGTGTAGTACTTTGTCTCGCATTTTACTACTTTGAGCACTTAATTATAGTGGAGAGTTTTGATTGATTCATACTCTTAAAAGTTTCCATATCAAACATCAGAGTCTCGCCTTTGAAATATTCTATCAATGAAACCACTCATACACCTCTCACCTAAGATAAAGTTCTTCACATGTTACATACCATATAAACCAGAAAAATCCGTTGATAGTGATGTACTAGAAGAAAGAGGCATGATTGTGCACTGGAATCTTGATTAGACCACTTGCCTCAAATGTCGCAATTGGTCCATCTTTGTGAAAGCAGTCCTCAACACTCCAGGCAACTGCCTGGAAGCAACTGAAGCCTTGAGTGATTTTAGCAAGAGCTCAGATTGTCTCACAAAGCCTTGGAATTCCACTTGATCCATTGTGCAGAGTTTTCGTAACAGGTAGACATTCCCTGCAAGAGATCCCAAATCATTTTCCGTAGGTTATGTCCCCTCCCAATGATATTTGGCGAATGATTTGGAATTAATCTGCTATTTTGACTATGAAAAGATCTTCCCAAATAGTAGGATGAAAATAGATGAGAAAAACTCGATCACGAGACTTGAGCCCGTTTCAACGACATACCTCTCTTGTAACATCGATTGCAAGGAAACTACACAAAGCAGCGAGTCCGGGCGCTGGGCACAATGGTCTCGTATAATCGTATGAGCCAGAGCGAGTGCAAAGCGATTCTTTTTGACGGATGAACGAGTACTTGAATACCAACGAATGTCGACACTCACCGGTGACAAGTCGTTGGAGTTGGGGACGTTCCGGAAGCGACCGGAGGCTGTCTCAGAACAATCCCTCGGAAGCACCACTTGCTCATTGCGATCGGTTTATTTCACGATCCCCGCACTCTCGCGCGGCACTTGGAGCCTTGGAGCGACTGCGCCCATCGAGAACGGCCATCCGGGCTTCCGCGGCGGCACCGGAAAGTCGCGGCACTCGATCGCGGCGAACTCGATCTCGCGGATCCGCGCGGCGAAAAGACGCCCCCGCATCCAGCGCAGTTCCCGCGTTCCCGCGCGCGGCTCGCGACATGAATCAGAAATTGGCGGGAAATGTTTTACCGGTCAACATTATGTATATAGTAAAATAATGATAAAATATATAATGAGCAGCAGCCCTTGATAACGTGGGGTCACTGCACCGCTATGTGTGTTCGTTGCAATGGTTGTGCAGATAGAAGAGCCACCAGAGATTAATCCTTTTGAAATGCGCGGTCGCGAAGTTTTGCCGCGGATTCAACCTTACAAATACCTACACCTCCAAAGAGCGTTTGATAAATAGTGCGTGACTCCTAATCGTCTAATCTCACACGAATCCTGGAACGGACGTATTTCGGGGTGATTCAGGGCCAATTACAGCCTGGATTAGTATTTCTCGCATGTCTCATTTAGATTTCATAGAATCGAAAGATTCATGAACTTGCTATGCGCTATTGCTACAAATTGGCAAGGAGATCATAATGCAATACAGGAATGGTGACCTGAACAACTCTTGATTCTTTGATTGTTCTTCTGCTGTAGTGAACAAATCTGAACATGCAAAAGCAATAACACACCTCAGCCGTACTGGGGGAGAAAATGTACGCATCACAGAAAAGTCGAAGCTGAGATATCTGACAAAATGCGTCTTTCAATTACATACGACCTCATAGAAAAAGCGAGATTGTTCATTTTTCTCACAGCTATTTGATAAGATCGAAGCCTGTAGTTGGCACTATGACATTGACCCTGATAGATTTTGTGAGGAACTATTTTTTCCAGGCTTGCAAGAGTAGGTAACATGTAATGGTTATATCGATGAAATGACAGAGCGAGGAAGTGATGACTTGAAGATATTGGGTGGTGATGAGCTCTGATGGTCATTTTAACCCAAATGTGGCGAATGAATGCAGGAACAAAGAAGCAAGCGCTCATGAATTCCTGAATAGTGATTTCATCATTTTTCTCCAGTGTGCAGAGCAAGCTATAAAAAATGGACGCGAATGAACATTGCGATTAAATTTGTTGGAGGTATTCTGAGAAATCATCTAGTTCACTAAACTACAACTTCCAGAGAAAAATTCATGCTGAAAGAGTAAATATGCGGAATCTTATAGTACGATTGATTTGAATCATGTTTCCGAAATTTCTTCGTAGAAGTTATGGTTTTCGATCTTTTTCTGAATTTAGTGCCCACTATTCAGAATGAGGATTGATAGATGAATAGAAAAAGGATTCGCAGAATAGGATGAAACAGGAAGGGGAATCTTGGTGAACGTCAGACACGTTATCGAAATCGAAAAATCGAAAAATTTTATAAATATGAGCATCATTAATCAATCTATTCTGAGTACTAATGAGACATCATCCTCAGTTCAACACTAAACTCATGTGGTGTAATATAGTAGACTAAATCCAAATGCTTCATACAACCTTCATACCACCCTTTTATCATAGGTTTCATGCGATAACGAACGTAGCAATTTTATGTTATATTTTCGACAAAAAACCGTGATATTTATGGTTCTAGCAACTCCCTTCTTACCATATTTGGAATTGGATTGGCGCTTCTTTAATTTCGAGTCGACGGTGTTTTTTGGACGTTTCACTGGACAGCCTTTACTAACTTCAAAAGAATTATAAAACAAAAACGCACCAGTACCGACGGAGAGTGAATTGGATCTCAGTTCTGGCCAGGAGGCGCACTCCTTTCTAGACACATTTCAACCAATCAATCAATTAACCCCATCGAGGAATGAATACAACCCCGAGCACAACAGCACGAGAAGTTTACAGAGCGAGTCCACAAAGTGCGGCGCAATAATAATCAGAGCGGCATTTCATCAGGGGATGGAAAACAGAGTCAGGCGCAGCGAGAACAGTTTGCGACTCGTGCCTCCACTTGCCTACCATCCGTTTCGCTCATTTCAGCAATTTCCTCATCTGCGCACTCTTTCCTCTTCCCCCGTGATTCTCTCGTTGCTGCTCGCCACGTCAAGGCATGCAACCACTGGGAGCTGCAGCCGCGGACCTTGAGGCAACGTTTTCCCCAGAAATTTGCAAACAAATTGCCAATTCCCGCCCACGCAGAGCTGTACATTCGCAAAGCTCTCGCAGTGTGTATGTGCTACGCAAACCGACGCAAGAGCAGTCGATGTATATGTGCAGGTATGAGAGTGACATGAAAGGGAGGTTGAGGAACGATGTGGCACGAAGGTTACTTTGTGCATATGCGTATGTATCTTCCAGTGTATGTAATTTTGATCAAAAACGGACTCTCAACCTATCAAACCAAATATCATAAAGGCACAAGCACAAAAAACAATAGTGTTTTTTGGATCGAAGTCATGTCAGAGCAGTAAAAGGTCATCTTCCAGCTCAACCACATAGGAATGCCATAGCAATCTCAAAGTTGGCTTCCGAACCTGTATTATTTTTCGTAAGAGCGTAGTGCTGACCTGAAGAGAAAATAATAATTCCTCCATTTGAGATCCTTCTGAAAAGTTCAGTAGCAAAAATTCATAGATTCACTGGATGATACTTGCCTTTGCTTGGAATCACATTGCAATGTCGAGATGGACTTTGCTTGAAACGAATCATTAAATACATCAAATCGGCCTTCGCAAGTCAGAGTATATATATCGGCTAATTAACTGACTTCGTCATACATCAAAAACGGATCCCTCCACTTGGACATATGCACCTCAATAGTTGCGAGGATGTATCGGAGGATTTTGACGGAAGTTAGTAGGTGATATGAGGAACATTGGAAAAAATTGATCCTACACTGGATATTAGTGCGTTTCACCTTTCCTTGAAAAATTTGACTCGTCAGGGGGGCCGAGTATTTTTGACAAGGCAAGTCTCCGACGCGCTGGTCGGAGTGGCCGAGTGCCGAAGAGTTTGACCAGTTTTACATAAGAATTCGCAGTCCAATTCGACTTCTTTTGCGATGAAGTCAGCCAATTAGCTGAAAAGAGTCGGTAAATTAGCCAATATACTTTGACTCGCCAGGTCCAATTTGATATATTTAATGCTTTGAATCTTCCGCGAGTGATAA
>JAPYYZ010001079.1:0-16570 GCA_030522705.1 Eretmocerus eremicus
CGGCCAAAAAAAAAAAAATTTCAACTTGGGTCTGACCCGGGTCCAGGTCTGCCGGGAGGGTGCTCGTCATGGAAGTCGTGTTCCTGGAGAGGATGTCTTCGTTGGCGTGGTTACGGTCGGACCTATACTACTGATCTCATTGACTCAGCAAAGCCGAAGCGAACACCTACGATGGTGAAGTGTGTTTTACGGTAGATTACAGATAGGATTACTGAGCCTGTCTCAGAAGTGCTGTTGGATCGTTCTCTACAGTTCTCATTCCTCAGGAACATCAGTTGGTTTGAAATGTTGAACTTTACACTGCGAGGAGCCTGTTCTCCGAAATTCCCGATTTACCGATTCTTCACACGCTTGGACGCAATATGCTCTTGATTACGATATGCGCATTCGGCGCATTTGTCGGGGATCAAACGAATATTCTCGTGCACCAGAACTATGTTGCGGACAAATCTCATTGATTCAGCAAGCGCGGAGCAAATTGGTATCCTCACTCAGATGATATGACTCCTCTCGTCGGAGGAGCACTGCTGAAACGTTCTCCGCAGTAGAACACAACTCGGATCTCAGGAACATGAGTTGGTTGGAAACTTCGAACTTTACATTGCGAGTAACCTGTTTTTTGATAATCCCGATCGACCTATTCTTTCCAGGTTATAGTGTTGAATGGGATATCCCATTCAACACTACATGCAAATTAGTCGCATTTGATAGGAACCGAGATAATATTCTAATCCATCAGGACTTCCTCGCGGAGCAATCTCATTGATCCAGCAAGCACAGAGCAGACCTATATAACCACGAAGCTTCATGCACGGGGATTCCACGACATCGTTACCCCGATCCCTGCTGAAAGAGATTACGTGGGATCCCACGTAGTTCCCCACGGGGGCTGGTGATATCATGTGGGACGTTATGGATCAGGATTCATATGTCCCACCGGTTTCGAAAGACACCGTAGAACCCTGTGGGACCCTGGAGACTCACTTGGAACTCAAAGGAACGCCATGTGACCGGGCGCTGTTGGGGGGGATTGCGTGGGATCTCACAAGGGACCTGCCGGTATGGTATAGGACCTCGTGGGACCTCGTGGAGCCGCGTGAGACGCCATGAGACTCCATGGGACCAGCGTGGGACGCAGTGGGATCACGTGGGACCTGTGTTAAATGGGACCTGTGTTAGATGTTATGTTCATCGAGAGCCTTCAAGTGGCGTGGATCGTCCTCGGGATTCACGCGAGCTAGCCTCGTTTCCTTACACGACAAATCCGGGTGACAGTCCACGGACAGTCCTCATTGATTCTGCAAACGGTTATCTCAGTCATCTTCTTATCATCTCTCGTACCCGGAAGGTTCCGGATAGCATGGTTAAGTCAACTCAACAACGTTTCACCCAATATTGCATTCAACAGTGATGGACGCGAAATGCTTAGTGATTTCGAGATGTGTTTTTTACATTGAATTCATATTGGCAGAGCTTGGAAACCTATTTTATCATACTCCCCGCGTCATTTTACATCTATTTTATTCTCTTTGGATACAATCTAGTTCATTCCAGCCGTATAAAGAAGCCGAAACAGCGTGAAAACGATTTTAAAAACACTCTTCGAATCAGAAAACAGCTTTTTTTGCGCATGTTCACAGTTCCGCGACTCTGAAAGTATCCTCAATCCATAACCAGTACACTTTCTTTCGAAATATGACCTTTGAAATGTCGATTGATGGAGAAGAGCAGGAGATATAGCCGTGACATAATGAAAAAAGTCCAAGATACCGAATCTGTGAGCCTCAGAAAGGCTCGATGACGTTCTCCAACTCCAAACGGGTATATCTTCGGTTTTCCTCCGTCAATCGACATCCAGGAGGTCGCATTTTGGAGGAAATTGGAGCAACTCCCGGATAGAACAAGTTTTTAGACTTGAAATTCATGCGCATGCGCAGGAAACTAGTGGTTGACGAATTGTAACTGAATTATCATCCCACTCTATATATATACTCACTAGTTGCGAGTTTCCTATGAAGCATTGACGATCATAAGTTAGCCAGTAGCGATAATTTTTACGAAGACATGAATTTTCAATTTCATGTCTCGGAACCTGCTCTTTCGAGCTCTATCCAAACGGCAATTTTTACGAAGATGGAAAATTTCGCCCTGAATCATTCGAGTCTAAAGAATGAGGGTTGATTCATTGTTACTCCACTGAAAATGACTCTCGGGAATCCCGCCGGGATCGCATGGTGCCTTGTGGAACCGAGGTATAGAAAATTCTGGGATAAGATTGCTCTCCGAATCGGATGTTTAACCATCTTTGTTCGGGAAAGTGGTAGGGCCAGGGGAACAGGTTAAATTAGTGAGATATCTCATGAACAGAGGATTGCGTCGAAAAAAAACGCTAATCTCTCCAGAGAACCAATCTTCCGACCCATGGGACCTCGTGGGACCGACGTCACGGGGTTCGTCGACATAAATTTTTCAGGCAACCTGGTTTTGGGCCTTTTCTAAGAGATAGTGTGGCGACTTAGACAAGGTTGGATCATTGTTGAATCCGATGTACCGAGGGTTGCATAAAGACAGAGTCTAAGACTCTTAAGGAAATCATTCGCGGGACTCCATGGGACCTCATAGGACCGAGGTCTGAATTTCTTGGACATGAAACTTCCAGACAACCTCGTCTCAGACGTCTCTTGAGAGATAGTGCGGTACCTCAGAGAAGGTCAGATCACCGACATACCAAATGAACCGAGAGTTGCATCAAGTTCGAAATCGAGTTGCTCGAGGAAATCAACCTTTGGATCCTATGGAACTTCGAGGAACCTCATGGGGCCTCTTGGGTTCCAGTGGGACTTTGTGGGACCGAGGTCTAGGGAATTTGTTCAAATGAAATTCTGAGTCTGCCTGATCTTGGGCATGTTTCGAGAGGTAGTATGGCGCCTCAGACAAGGTCGGATTATTGTTACATTGAGTGTACCGAGTGTTGCATCAAGGCAAAGCTCAAGTTTCTCGAGGATTTCAACCTCGGGATCCCTCGAAACTTTGTGGGATCCCTTGCGACTTCGTGGGATCTCACGGAACGTCGTGGGATCCTATGGGACCTCGCGGAACCATGATTACTATGATTGGGCATGATTCGTTCAAAGGACTTGGGCTCTCTCTCTCTCTCTCTATCTCTATCTCTCTCTCTCTCTCGATGCATCATTCTACACATCCAATGTAACAATGATCCGACGTCTACAAAGCCGCACTACTTCTCAGAACATGCCCAAAACCAGGTTGTCTGAGAATTCCATGTCGAAGAACTCTTTTCACCTCTGTCCCACGAGGTCTCATGGAATCTTACAGACTTTCAACGGATCCGAAGGTTAATTCCTCTAAAGGAGTTCGGCTTGATGCAACATTGAGTACATTCCATGAAATGATATATCATGGAAATCTTTCCTGCTCGTCATAATGACCTGTGATTGAGCAAGGGATATATATATACCGGTCGTCATAATGACCTATGATTCAGGAAAGGATATATATATATACCGGTCGTCATAATCATCTATGATAATTGAAGATTGTGATTCAACTATAAAATCCGATACGAGAAGAAGGTTTGACGAAGGACGGAGAATATATCAACAACTATCCAATGCTAATTATATTCTTCATCAATTCTTAATCTACTCCAGTCGTCATAAATTCCTATGTTCCAGAATTTCGGTCGTCATGAATGCTTATGATCATCGGATGTCGTCATAAGCCCTTATTTATGCAAAAAAAGGTAGATTGCTTGTTAATCACGCTCTCGAGAGAACTTTTTCTATGGGACTGGAGAATAGCTCATGGAAACACTGAATGAATGTAGATTCTCCATCAGAAATGAATCTGCTCGTGGTCGTCATAAGTTCTTATTCTTAAACATATATAAGGGCGCGGGACGCTCGCACGAAGGGATACTTATACTTCCCCTCCATTCAGCGACTAAGTCTATATATGACCATTGCCGCATCCGTCCCATGTATAAACCGTGCACGGCCGCTGCGACGAACGGGTCTGTCTGAAGTAGGCGTCGAGTGCAGCGTTTCCCGCCTCGCCTCTCTTCCCCTTCCTTCCATCTCCAATTCTCCCACTCTCGGTATTTAGAGAGAAGGAGGGAAAAGTAAACAGTAAGGCGTGGGCAGTAAGGAGTGAAAAGTAGAAAGTGAGGAGTAAGCGACACAAGTAAGCCTTACTGCATACTGCCCCTGACAGAAGCAAAAATGGACCAAATAGATGAGAATGTCCAAAGTAGAGTTTATACTGTACAAGAGTATGCCAATACGATCCTGGCTCACGATCTAGCAGATTTCAGCGCGGAAGACGCTGCGTGCATCTGCGCGGCGTCGTTCCCAAATCGACGGCATCCAAGAGGTAATTTTGTTCTTTTCTCATTTTTTATCGTCATCAATTCGAATGAGCATTGATCAGTCTGGTTCTTCGCGTATCTAGAAATCTCCATCATTTTGATAACTTTTTGTCGATGACTTGGTAGATGTATTATTCATAATTATCAGTCGCGAGATGATGTAATTTTTCCTCAACTCTCTCGCGATTTTTCGTTTGGAATTGCTAATTGATTCATTCCAACGGATTGTTGCGTCGTTGGAAACGCGATTCAATTATATCGCATCATATCTTCAGGAAAGGATGGAACCTGTTTTTCTGTTCTCAAGTTCAAAGTTGAACGTTGCACCACAAGTTCTACGTGCATAACTGATTGCGTCGACAATTTTCAGGAAAATATTGAAAAAATTGAGTCGGCTCAAAATTTGATGGGACACATTCCGAAATATGGTGAATTAAAACATTAAAAATCTATCCATTATACCAAAATTGCCCTTGAACTTTGGTGTCGGAGCCGGTGTTGATAAACCTTGAATCCGTGTATAATTTTTGATATCGTTATCCAGCACCAGTTATCCTACTAGCCGTCCATCGTATGGTTCAAGATGGTAATTCCCTGCCACGAGGTCAACGTAAACAAGGGTATGGTGTTGTAGTTCGACCAAGAGTAGCGAGAAACGTGGTCGATGAAGAAATGCTTCTGTACATGTTGGAAGCCAATCCAAGAATAAGTCGAAGGCAGATTGGAAAACTATTTGGAATACCTCATACAACACCCGGTCGTATGCTACGCGTGAGTTTGTTACCCACCGTGAATTCTTGGAAATTTTTATATGGGCAGCCTGATTCTAAAGTTTCTTGCCAGCAGAAATGGCAATGTAATTTGCGAAACCAACTGCCCGGGAGAAATATGAGAGAAAATTTTACCGGCTTGTCCGATTCGTATCTGCAATTGCAAAATTATCAAAAGATACGTCATCTATGGCGCCTGACAGCGTCATACGCGTCTCGCCGGAGCGTCATGAGCATCTCGCCTGAAAGAACGAGCATGACGCTCGACGAATCCGCGATTGAGTCCGTCCATCAACGTTCGTTACCGGTGCCTGCAGGCCGTGAGCGTTCTCGGGGTGCGCGTTGGTATCCGGTGCCTGTAGACCACGAGCATCCTTGAGGTCAACCGGCTCATTGACTCATTCTGCATTAGGGGCGGAGATTCCAGTCAGGCAGTGATGTCGACGGTCACCACTTGCGGAAGAGTGATACTCATTTTCTACTATTGATCCTGCCTCGCATGACTTTCCATGGGCTATTAACGACCATTTGATTCAGGTCAGTGATCCTTATTTCCCGAGTTCTAATCTTTCCTGACAATTCTGGAGACGAGTGGTGCATCATTTCCCATTTCAGCCTGTGGATTTCAAGTAGAGATAGGCTGCCATCATCGTTTTGGGAAGGAAATGTTGCAAATGTGGCCAAATCCGCCCCAAATGATTTTGGCCCAAACATGTACTAAAATACGTGATTTAGAGGTCTGAATATGCATGTAAATATTCTCCCCATGAAACGAACTTAGTTGCTTGTTATAGACAAAAAACCACCCCACTCAAAATACACGTGTAACGTACTTTCTTGCTTCTACCTACAAATCTCGTACATTCTCAGTTATGGCTGATACGGGATATTGTTTTTGAATCGAAGATACAACTTTTTCGTGACTTTTGGTGAATGGGAAATGATAGGCTGGTACTAAAAAACACATTTATTTCCGAGAGTTCGTGGAATTCGAACTTTGGTGAATGATAACTTGAATGGGGTTCGGTTCAGCGAGAAAGTGAAGAGAAGATGGAATGTCTATCATGTTTTGAATTTCCATTTCGTTTCCGTTTCTGAGAAAGCAGAATCATCAGGGATTATTTTGTAAGGAATTCCACCCTAATTCTTCATCACAGACGAACACCGTGATTGCAAGGGCTTATGGACTTCCTGAAGTCCACAAAGACAATGTAACTCTTCGACCTATCTTATCGATCAATAGCCCAATTCACTTTCTCTCATCATGAATGTACGAAGAGCTGAAGAATTTTACACCAGTCCCAACATCCCGTATTTTATATAGCACTGAGTTAATTGGAAAAATCAAAGGTCTTTACATTCCTGATGGTTATATATTGTCTCCTTAGATGTCAGTTCACTATTCACAAATATTCCATGTTATTTCGTCCTCAATAGTCTGGACCGCAGATTTCACTCTATTCACAACAAAACTAGAATACCCTCCAATGAGATAAGAGACGGCATCGAATTTATTTTCCAGAACACTGTAATTAAGTTCAACAGTAAATACGACAAACAGATCTCTGGTAGTCCTATGGGCTCCCCCATATCTCCACTTTTTGCAGACATGGTAATGGAAGATTTGGAAAATGTCCGCCTTGTAACATTAAAGGAAGAATTCGATTGTAGCCCCCTGTTTTATCTTCGCTATGTTGATGATACACTCATGTGCATCGAACGAGAACACCTATCCATAGTCCTAGAAATATTCAATCAGTATGATTCTAATCTGGAATACGCATGAAGTCGAGACAGACAACCAGATACCTTTTTTAGACTTGACATAAATCAGTGAAAACAATGTACTCATCACACAATGGTATCAGAAACCTACCTCGTCTGGTAGAGTTTTGAATTAATATTCGAATCACCCCTCACAGTTGAAGAAAAATATAACTCTTAATTTATTTGACCGAGCTATTTCATTAACACACCAACAATTCCATGAAGATAATTTGATTCTCGTCAAGAACGTCCTCCGTAACAATAACTATCCGTCAGATTTTATCAAACGATGTGTAAGAATTAGATTCAATTACACCAAGAATAAGAATAGATCATCCAATAACAATAGCAACAGGAAACAGCTCTTTTCCAATTCATCTAAAATCAGCATCCCTTCTGAACCTCAGTTTTTTCAAAAATGTCCTCATGTATTTGAAAAATTCAACATTGTGACGTTCGCAAGTCGGTTACCGCGCCACGTCAAAGGGGTGGTATGAGCACAATGACTATAGGCGAGATGCAGGGGTTGGTATTTTAGATCGTAGCCTCAGCCTCGTACATTGACGCGCGGTTCCACCCATTAATCACACACTACACCTTGCTCCAGCGCTTGGCGCGAGCCGATGAAGAACTTCAAAATCGCGCGGAAAAAGATTCGCTCCTATCACGGTAAGAATATTCATGCCACGCAGGGTGAACGGCGAGCTTCCATACAGCGGAGATCTAAGCTCCGAAGTTCGCGTGTATCGCGGACAGATCGACGCTGCGTCGTAAGTCACATGCATCCGATATAACGCCATGGGCGCGATCGCCTAGAGGGACGTTACCGCTACACGACACGTCCCGCGACAATCCGGAGAAAATTGGGCATTCGATTTGGCAACGGTCCTCAGCATTGTGCTATTCGCGAAGTTCGATCTACGTGGAAGGACAAGACTTGCTTGGTCACGCACAACACCGTTTTCAAACGACGCGCGGAAGGACTCTCGGGTTTTGGTCGTGAATCCTCGCACAATGGACCTCTCGCGGTTTCGAGTGACTCGGTGGCGTAAGTTGTGCGTAGCCGTATTCCGAAATAACTCTTCCTCACTGCTCCGTAATGGAGGCGTCCGTTACTAATACTTCTTGAACATTCCCACACACACACACCCACATCGAGATTGCGAAGATTGATTTCAATTCGAAAGGAAACCGTCGTGGCGGTTATATCAGTAATTTACTCGGCACGACAATTGTAACCCAGCAGAAGATTAGTCAAAATTTGCAGAAAATAGTTAAACTTGGTAAGAACCCTGTAGATGAGTTTGATAACACACAAGTATCGTACAAATTTCAATATAAATATTGCCCTAGCGTGTATGTTGGTAAAACGAAAAGAGCGTTACGAGACCGTATCACTGAACATAAGAATTGTAAAAATCCTGAATCTGTTGTCTCGTTGCACATGAAATCACTTAATCATGAGTTCGATTGGGATAACACTCGAATTTTGGATGGAGAAATGAACTACAATAAATGACTATTTTCTGAAATGATATTTATCAGTTCGAATTGCAATACTATCAACACAATAGAAGATACCTAGATGCTCAATAGAATGTATAGTTCCCTTCCCAATTAAACGTACGCTCATACAATCACATATACTTATGTATCACCACTTTGGCTCTCGTTCCCCCACCACACAGTGCTGGCTCTCTCACCTTCCATATATCGCGCATCGCAATTCTCATTTGTACTGTCAGCTGTTGGTGACGAGAGAACTAATTGTACAGCTCTCTTATATACATAATCATGTGATTTGCTACTTCAATTGTAAGTCTGTTTGTACATTTATGTTCCACCGTTTCAGCAATACGTTTCGTTTCATGTATTATATATCTTCTATCAATGAATCCCATTTGCCTGATGAGGTCGGCACATCCGTCGACGAAACGTCGCAGAATAAAAATATCTTGCATACATTGAGCTCTTTCCACTCAAACTGGTCCGATTCAATCGATCAAGATTACTTTCACCTACTGTACTATCAAGGAAGACGACTCTATAAGTTTCTACTATCGGCACGAGAGTGGTGTGTTAGGCGTAGATGCATCCAACTCCGAGCTCCCGGTTCGCTGCTTTGGCACAGTGAGCTTGAGCGGTCTGAGGGCCAGTCGCTTCATTCTCTTTCTCTGGTCCTCTCCCCCAGTACTGGGACTCGTGCGGCCTCTCTTGTTTTGGCTCACCTGCCCGGGTCTCTGGGCGAGTTGCGCGAGCCTCGGCTGGGCTAAGGAGACCGGTGCTGCCGAGGCGGTTTCTTCGGCCACGTTCTTTGAAGCTGGGCTGAGCTTGTCCTCTAGCTCCGCAGCCCCCTTCCTAGCCTCTTCCAGGCCTTCGCGTAAGGTCTTTGCCCTCTTCACAAGCTCCTTTGTTGTTTTTTGGCGGTGGCATGCTCTTCCACATCCTTGGTGATGCCGTCAAGTAACTTGAGCATCTTTCCATAGAGCTCCTCTTCTCTTGCCTGGGCTCCGCTGTACTCCGACCATCGCATTTTGAGGTCGGCAGCCTCGACCTCATTCAACCTTGGGGCACAAAGAGGTGCACCGTTCGTTTGCTTCAAGCCACTCGCTCTTACTTCAACTTGGTCGTCGTCGTCGACGACATCCACAATCGTTATCGTGCCTTGCTCTCCACACGATATTGGTTTTTGGTCTAGACACCCAGTTGGCAGTGTCATTCCAAAGCCTTCCGAATTCGTTGATGTTTCTGCCTTTTTCTGTTTTTTTCCGAACTCCCCCTTACTCCTGTGTATTTGTTCGTGTTTGTCGTCACAACTATCCGCCCGAACCCCTACACCCTACAGCATGGTCCCCCCGGTCACCAACCGGCATTGACTATAGAAGCGGGATTCGGGGTATCCCCCCTACCGTTGTGTGGGACGAGCCTCCACTCGTGATTAGCGAGAGTCCGACTTCCCCCAACTACCGGCGGCTCAGGAACGAAAAACTGATTTCAACGCGGTATCGTCCAGAGTGGGCTTGGATACAGCAATGAGAGGATCCCCTTCCAGAGGCCACTATACCAGGAACGCGAAAAGTGTGCAGTGTGTGTGATGTCAGTGTGTTTCGCAGCAGCCCAGTCCCGGTGGAATCCCGGGAGCGAGTCGCCAAGTGGGCCGGCTGCAGGCAACGGGAGGCCAACAGTCCTCCGGGGCCATCCCGTGTCGTTACTTGAGCGGTGCAGAGTCTGAGTGAACAGACCGCCACGCCTTTCCCGTTTGGTTGCAACTCTCGATATGTTCAGCCACATCTCACCTATCCGCCCGAATCACTCTCGGGAATCGCGGTGATGCAGAATCACTGCGAACAGCAACTTTGCACCCGTCGTGTCCCTTTGGACGATTCGCCGGGCAAGCCGGATACAGGCACCGGAAGAATTTTGGCCACCCGGTGTCAATCCGTGTCGTCGCGTGAGCAGTACAGAGCTCGAGTGAACGAACCACTGCGTCTTCGCGGACTTGTAGTAACTCTGGATGTCTATGGCTTTCGCATTTCACCCATCCACTCGAATTACCCCCAGAGCCCACCATAGAAGAGGCAGCTGCTGTGTAGTATATTGTGATGAAAGTGTAGTCTCCTTGTCTGCGATTGCTTGTTCTTCATCCGGCAATACACCAAAATTCTGGTGCCCCACTATCCGCAACCTGTGGACGCATCCGGCAGCATAGAGAATGCTTGACCCTGAGGAATACGACCCGGGGACCCGGGTCCCTAACCTCAAGGTCCCGGATCTCCAGATAGTCTATTGAACTAGCTGTAATTCGAGTACTAAAATTTCGAAGCCGGCAATACTCTCATGTCACTTTATCACCGCGTTGTGCATGGTGGCACTGGGTACCAGCCCGGGCGAGAAGCGCGCGACTATTATATTCCGCAAAATCTGCCACTACCACGGTCGTATACACAGGTCTCACAACTCCGGTGGTGGGGGTAGGACTGCTTTTGGAGACGCAGGATTAATTCTCAACTCACGCGAGGCGCTACTTATCATCCACGTGTAGGCGCTTCTAAGCTCTGTAGTGCCTATTCTGCTGTGCAGAAAGGATTGAGGCCGGAGTGACATTTGATGATCACTATTCAATGCTCGGAACTATTTACAGATGTATTCACAGGATCGCTCCTAGAGCTGATCTTTCTCCCTGGAGTGCGGAGCGAGACTCTCTAATCTCATCGCTCGCATTCACTCGCGTCGCCCGTTGCTTATCCCCGCTCTCTGCAGAGATATGAATACGCTCTCATACCTGTGTATGTGTGGATGTTCCCTACACTATTCCCCACCCCCTCCTCCCCGGTTTTGAACGGATTTCTCTCAGTTCTTCTTTCATCTGACTCCATCATTAACTCTTTGGAGAACTGGAAGAGAATCACTCTCAATCGAAGATCGAAAAATCGTAATGAGACCTTTTTTTTGGTCTTGAGAACAAAAGTATGAATATCTGTTGTTGCAACCCTTCTGGGTTCGAATAAGTTGAGTTCTTCACTATAAGTGATGAATTCAATTAATCTGTGGATCTGAGGTCCCCGAACACTGAGAATTTACTGTTAGTTCAACTTCTGAGTTATTCGTGTGATTAAGAATAGATTTTTTGTTGCTGCCTCATCTTATTGACAGGAATAGATCTTTTGCAAAATCAACAGCATAGAAAGAAAAAAGATATCTTTTGGAATATTGCGATCAACATAGATCTCCTGGAAAATATTTATGAAAAAAATCCTAGATCTTTGGAAGATCAATAAAATAGATCTCTTACTTCACGAGTATCCTTTACACTGGTACTCGGTGATCTTGAAAAGTTCAGGTCATCGCTGGATAACTTTCGATTCTCAAACTGAAAACTAATGCATGTGTGTATCTTAAAATTAATATCAGAAGGTTGGCTGGAACGTATCTCAATCTTTCATCCAGTTTTCATAAAAAGCGCGAACCATAGTAGAAGCATCAATGTCCTTCAACGGCGCTATTTCTGTACATCTTGGGAAACTTCCAATTATTGTCAAACAATATCTGTATACCTCGGATTTTTTCCACGGCCTGACAATATCGACGTGGATATGTCGGAATCCTTGTTCAGGAACTACAAATGAAGCTGGATTCAATTTAACATGTTTACCTATTTTCGCACGCTGACAATTTCAACAATTTTTTGCAAGTTTAGCTACATCTTTGGCCATAGACGGCCAGAAATACTTCTTCCTAATCAATCTATCTGTCACCTTAGCATTCGGATGAGATGGATCGTGGAAAATTCCGGAAACACGTTCTCGTATGGGAAGCGGTATATATGGACGTATTGTATCACCCGAAAGCTCAAAATAGATATCTTTGTCCAGATTTTTGCCCTATTTTAGGTGTTCTAATTTGTACGTTTTGTTTGAAGTTTCAAGAAGACGTTTGGTCTCTGGATCATTTTCTTGTCCTTCGCACAATTCGTTGAGACTTACATTCAAAAGCACTGGAAAGATACCAATATCTGAAATCGCGATTGCATCGACTCTTGACAAAGTATCTGCCACGACATTTGCGTCGCCTGGCAGATATTCTATGTCAGTTGTGGTTTGTGGAATATGAGATAAGTATCTGGCACGTCGAGGATCAGATTCTTTTGCCCTCTGCATGAATACATAAATCAATGATTTTGATCAGTGACGCATTTAAAATCGCGTCCTCCCAAAAAATATTGGGCATATTCTATTGTATTGTCAATACAATAGGACTATGTTAGATGGCGGATGGCGGAAAGGACACAGAAAGAGTGCCTCCTGAAATTCCACTTCAATGTCATTTCAAACAATCGACAAAATTAGTGGTTTGTGTACTGTGCGATAGTGCGTTCTACAAAAGTGATTTTAACAGAAGGAAAGGAAAGTTCATATCAACTCTCTCAGGAGTATGTTGGGAACATGAGAAACACGCTCTAACCTCCAAAGATGATACACGTGCTATCATAGCGAATCTGAATGAAAAGAGCTACAAGTATAAAAGTGCATACCACCAGCTACAAAACTCATACAAAAATATTAAAGAACAGTTGAAAAAATCAAAGCAAGAAGTTGAGAGACTACAAATGGAAGAAACTCATAGCGCAGGGATTTCAAGTGAAGAAACCCAGAATAGATTGAATACAATAAAGGATGCAAATATGAAGTTATTCGCTCGTATAAGGCTACTCGAGGGAAGAAAAGTGGAACCTGACCTGGAAAACGAGAACTTATCTGGAAAAAAAACGATCTTTCAAAGGAGGTGAATGAAGAACTGAAGAAAAACAATGCACTGCTCGAGCAAAATACCCAGCTCTTGGGAGAAAAGCTAACAAACAATGAGGTAAGACATGCGACTTATGCAGATGTTCTGACAACAAACCATGACATGAAACAGAATATTCCCAGTATCATACTTGAACCTCAAGATGGCACAAAATGTATTGACACCAAGAGAGTGGAAAAAGTACTCTCTGAAAAAACTGCTTACTCCATTAAAAGAATATCAACCGCGAGGAATAACATCTACATAACATATGAGCAAATGAAAGATTTAGAAAAGGTTAGTCAAATACTTGATGAAGAAAAGCTTGATGCAAACATCAAAATGGGACAGAGAAAGCTACCAAGAGTAAGAGTCATTGGCGTAGAGGATGACTTTATCAACATGTCGGATGATAAAATAAAGAATGACATGAGCAGCAGAAACAGATTGACAGATGAACAAAAAGTCACAGTAGTCCACAAGTACATAAGTAAGAAAACAAACTCAACAATAGAAAGTACAGCCGGAGCATACTCGAAAATCATGGGAAAGATGAAATTGTATGTTGGATGCAACAAATGCCCTGTGTATAATGATTTTAACGTAAACAGATGCTTCGAAAACAAGAGATACAATCACAGTACCAAAAAGTGCAAACTAAGCGACTTATGTGAGACATGTAGGCAAGATCACAAAGAGAAAAAATGTGATAACAACAACTCACTCAAATGTATGAATTGTACTGAATCAAACGAGAAATTCAAAACAAATGAAAACACTCAGCATAGCGCAGAGGATAGGGATGCCTGCGAAACGTACAAATTCCTACTTCAGAGAGCGGCACAAAGGACGGATCATCCTTATAACCCACTGAAAAATGGACCACAAGGTGACGCATAATAGTGATGATGAAGATGAACTCGCTCCAAACTATTCACGACAGGACGAAATTATTGATGATAATATTGGAGAACTGAATCAAATCATTCGAATAAATGGCGAAACGATATTGTACATAAACATAAGAAGCTTGAGGGAAAATGTGGATCAACTGCAGCTGTTACTTGGACAACTCAAGAAGAAGCCTCCATTGCTCATCTGTACAGAAATATGGACATCAAAAGACACTCATATGCAGAAAGTACCTGGATACGAGATCTACATGAATAATGGAAAGCTGAATGAAGCAGACGGTGTGGCAGTCTACGTGGAAGAAGATACAAGACATAGAATAAGCTATGTGAGAATGGGCCTAACAAACGTTATAGATGTAGATATAGCACTGAGAAATGGTGAGATGCTCCAAGTTAGTGCGTTATATAGATCTCATGACTTCAATAAGAAACTTTTCATTGTTTCAATAGGAAAATTCGTTAAAAGAACGGCGAAAATAAGGAATCATATTATTATCGGAGACTTTAACTTGAACCTCCAAACTAATGATCCACATGCCCGCGATATGCTGAATATTCTCTATAAGTTCAAATACGAATCCAATTTTTTTAAATCCACCAAAATCAATTCCAACTCTGCGTTCATCTCAGTGATCAAGACGACAAAGTTCAGCTCTTGGCCGAAGTATATGAGCTCTTCGAAAACCCTGGACCAACGTTCGAAGAATAGTACGGATCGGTTCAAGCCATAATCTTCTATGAAATCCTGCTCTAGCTAGAAGAGAATGGGATTATTCATTCTTTCTCGAAAGGTATTCGCTTCAAAATAACGATTGTACGCACAGAACTGTGTAAAAACTCTTCAAAGCAACCAATTCTTTCCATCTCAAGGCGAAAATTGCTCCTCGTCAAAACAGGGAATTTTCATCTGAAGAAAGAGAAATGCACAGATTTTCGGGAATCAGGAAAGTTAATGTTCTTTCAACACTTGATCGTCAACTTCATTTTACATGAAATGAGATCCCGGATTTCTTGATACGAGAACTCCATTCTCCCGATGGTCAAATATATTTTCGAATCCTTCCTCATCTGTTCATATTGTGGGATCAAAAGCATCGAGAATCCAATAAATCCAACAATAAATGTTGCAAACTCAATAGCGTTCAGAGGGTTGATATTTTTCTACGCGTTTGTCGAAAGTAGTCAAAACACCAAGTTTGAAATCACAGTAACTCTCTTACCGAAGAATAATCTAACGGATGTTCCAAAGCCCAATACTCTCGTAAGATTTCTTCAATTCCCAACTTTTTGAATTCCAACTTCTTTTTCCCAAATAACTTTGACCATTCTTCAAAATATTTGCCATCAATTTTCTTTTTTTTTGTTTTATCCTGTCAAAGAGAGTTTTGCAGTCTGGAGTATCGGTAACAATTATCGCTGAAAAACTTCTATAAATCATTCAATGTTCTATCCACCTTTGATGTGAAGAATCGTGTATTTGCGACAGTGCGCAGGAAGATTAGTGAAAACGACGATTTTCTGTTAAGAGGGGTTCCACGTCAAATTTAGAACTTTTCTGCAACTATTTTTTAAAAATTCCCGAAGCATTTTTTTTCGGTTCGGGATGTTGAAAGAGAATTTAAGAGATTTTTCCTGGGCCGGAAAAATTTTATTTGCTATTGCTAGGCCTATATTGGCGATTTAACCTAATAATTTCAAATGATTGGAAAAACGAAACCTGTCCTCGTATATCGCTCATAACTTTGAAACGGCTCGACCAATCTCGACGATCGAAAGAGCACTGGTAGGTAATTGAAAAGACTATCGAATTATTACTCGTAAGATTCAATTTGAGTCTTCCTAACTGCCCCAGAAATTGAAATAGCCGGAAATCGTAGATTCGCTTGTAACTTTTTTGACATATCAAAGGAAAAATTTTGAAAAATCTTTTTTCCCTTCGTCTAGTTGTGTTCTAGCTGTCAAATAACTTTGGTCCATTATATAGCACTTTGGTACCCACTAGAGCTTTTTTGAGTGCGCTCAAAAGCCTCAAAAATCACAAAAATCGTTCATTCCTCCCTAAAAACTCTCTGAAATGGATCTGTAACCTATTCCAACCTGTTTGTTGGGTTATTTCACATCAAAAATATATTTTTTCAACTTTTTTTTGACCGTAGAAAGAAAACAAGTACGAGAAAAGGTAGGGCAAATTTTTTCAGAAGCAAATTTTAATTCAGAAAATGGAGTCTACTGCGCATGCGCATGCTCGCAGAGCATTGTTTCTTCAATAGGTGAAACGGTTACCTCTAAAATAAGCCCAGATTGAGTCAATCACATGTAGTAGAATCGGAGATACAGCTGTTTTGAACATTCTAAAAATTCAAGGTACCAAATCCGTGAGCCCTGGCAGAGCTCGACGACCTTCCCAAGCTTCGGACGCGTGTATCTCCGCTTCTACTGCATCGAAT
>JAPYYZ010001080.1:0-16560 GCA_030522705.1 Eretmocerus eremicus
GTAGTACCTCTTCATACCCGATCCGCAAAATCGCTTCCACACTTTCTCGAGACCACGCAATTATAATTCAGAGTAGGCTCATTTCAAGCCCCTCCAACACCGGCTATCACAAGATTTATTGCTAGCGTCAGTCTTAGGATTATTATGCAGAGCACTTTGGTCACTTGTGATTGATTCATTTAAATTGAGGAGCTGAGTTCTCAAGGTGGAATTTTGCTCCAGTAACATCTGACGATATTTTGGACACCCCACACCCGTATAATTCATATAATCCATATTGAGATTGAGTTGACCGGTATTTTCTGTTCCAGGACTCTCGATCTGCGCAAAGCTGTTTCTCAAGGGTGCCTGTAAGGAACACTCGACTTGTTTCTTCAGACGAGATCTCCACCAGAATTTTATGAGGATATTTCATTGTAAGAGACCGTTTTTCTTCTAGTTCTTGTGAATATTTTCTGATCCGTTCAAATTTTCCAATTGTCCTGAGCAATGTGCGCTTTGAGTAATTCTGTTATTTGTTTATCACTAAGATCCGTGAGAGCTCCTGATGATTCCTTTGATTATTTTGGCTCGTTTGAAGCCTTGAAGTGATCGTGCAGTCTTCTTATTACAGCTGAAATCATTCAACCTGGTCATGGTCTCTCATAGAGATCATGATTTCAATCATCTTCTTCCTCTCATGCATGAGAATGTTTTGAAAGAGAGAAAAAAAATTTTCGAAAATTCATAACGTCCTCAATTTTGCTTGCAAAACAGTTATCAAAAGCTCATTTTGTAAGTCTTTCTGAGGACTACCCAAAGTTCCCGCGCCAAATTTTTGTATCTCATGTTGTTATCAAATTATGGAACTTCTCTGAAAGGAAGATGAAAGAAATTTGAAAAATTCATAACGTTCTCAATTTTGCTTGCAAAACAGTTATGAGAAGCTCATTTCGTAGGTCTTTCTGAGCACTACCTAAAGTCCCCTCGCAAAATTTTTGTACCTCATGTTGTTATCAAATTATGGAACTTTTTTGGAAGAAAGAAAAAAAATGGGAAAAATTCATAACATTCTCAATTTTGCTTGCAAAACAGTTATGAAGAGCTCATTCCGTAGGTCTTCCTGAGCACCACCAGAAGTCTCCTCGCGAAATTTTTGTATCTCATGTTGTTATCAAATTATGGAACTTCTCTGAAAGAAAGAAGAAAAAATTTGTAAAATTCATAACATTCTTAAATTTGATTGCAAAACAGTTATCAGAAGCTTTATTTGTAGGTCTTCCTGAGCACTACCAAAGTTTTCCATGCAAAATTTTTGTATCTCATGTTGTTATCAAATTATGAATCTTTTGTGAAAG
This sequence comes from Eretmocerus eremicus, assembly GCA_030522705.1. Classification (NCBI taxonomy): domain Eukaryota; kingdom Metazoa; phylum Arthropoda; class Insecta; order Hymenoptera; family Aphelinidae; genus Eretmocerus; species Eretmocerus eremicus. The sequence goes on from JAPYYZ010001080.1 coordinate 1,338, forward strand.
AAAGAAAGAAGAAAATTTGAAAAATTCTTAACATTCTCAATTTTGCTTGCAAAACAGTTATCAAAAGCTCATCTTGTAGGTCTTCCTGAGCACTATCAAAAGTCTTCATGTGAAATTTTTGTATCTCAAGTTGTTATCAAATCATGGGATTTTTTTGGAAGAGAGAAAGGAAAAATTTGAGAAATTCATAATATTCTCAATTCTGCTCGCAAAACAATTTCCAAGAGCTCACTTTGTAGGTCTTCTCAAGCACTATCAAAAAAATCCGTACGAAATTTCTGTATCTCCTTCGGTTATCGAGTTATTTCCAAAAAGCCACGGAAAAATGAGGTGGGATTTTCATATTCGACTATAACTCCAAAATTATCGATTTTACAGGCAAAAGTCAAGCGAGCAAAATGTTGTATTTCAAGGAAATTTTCATTTTTGCTTGTTACAAATTCTTCCTCAGATTCATAGATCTCGAATTATCTCAAAAAAACTTAAAAAAATTGCCGCATTTGGTAAACTTTAAAACTTGCGTGAAATGGAGTTCTTCGATAATCGACTCCTTCCAGGTCCATTTGAAGTTCAAAACCCTACTCTCGAATCATTTAGCCAGAATTAAATACCTCGAACTATACTTTTTATCATACCCTGTGGACAGTTTGTCATTTTTTCCTCTACATTTATTTGAAGCTGAACCAAAGTTCCTAATACTATTTATGGATGAGCATATTTAGCTGTGATTTTTTATATTAATCTTCACTCATTAGTTGATTCAAAAAATTCAAAATATGAATGAGCTTCTTGGCTTCAAGACTGCATTAGTCTAGCTGATACCGTGTTTACCCCTTAAGCTAATCATACTAAAGAGAGTTCAAGAGATTCAAGCCAAGATGCCACTAGGGAGCCTAAAGGAGTGAGCGGCAAATGCGTCGCCATGGCACTTCAAAAGTGTCGAAAACAAGCGCGCCAAGTTTGAACAGGCGCGATCCGCTCATTGTACCGACTTCTGGACGGTCGGAATTGTCCAAAATCTCGCGCGTTCAGTAATAAATGATATTCCTCAATTATCTCATTAATTGATATGTGATCGTTGTGTGGCTATTTCGTACGGGCCGAGTTGTCGCCATCATATAGGAAATTATTCTGGCTAAATGTTTTGCGGGATCTTTTTGGGGTGATCCCGGGGATTAAGAGAATGCATACTGCCAAGCGAGAATTTGTTTCAATCGAATTTGTTTAACAATTTCATGAAATTGTTGAAATCGATCGAAAACAATTTTCACTAGTAAATTGATCTATTCTGAACAAAAAATATCTTTCATTATTTTTCACTTAAACACATTGTCATCATCATTGTTCATCATTATACACTATTGCAAAATCGTTTTTTCTCGCGGCAAAAAAATTGTTTTGGGATTTTTGTCGTATTTCAAGCAAAAATGTCCCTATAAATTTTTTATGAAACTGCATAGTTTCCCGTGAAAAATTCCCAGAGTTTAATTGTTGAAATCGATTGAAAACAATTTTTACGAGTAAATTGGTCTATTCTGAACGAAAAATATCTCTTGTTATTTTTCACATTGTTTCGGAGTCATGAGCCTCACAAAATCGAGAAAATACGAATTTTCAGCGTTGGATATGAGCAAGAATGGAGAGGAAAATCAGTCATACCGCTGTTCATATCTATTTCTTAGGTGATGGTCTAGAAGATCCAACAGTAATGAACGATGTTTCTGAACTCAAACCCGTTTTCCTTCGAATAATTTCGATGAGTGTTTCATAACCGTCAACAGCACCTTCACTTCTAATAACAAATGAATCAATCATAGTCCAGCTACAATAAATGAACAGGACGTAATCCCGTCGGCGCGCACCGCGGTTTGGAGTGTTTTGGAGCAGCGGAGCAGCAACAGCGCGTTCGAAGCTGGGCTGCGACGTGCGTTGCGCATGTGTCAATAGTGCTATCTCTCTCATTTTTGACACTTTTGCATCAGCCAATCAGGGGCGATTACCTCATTTGCCGCTCACTACTTTAGGCTCGATGGATGCCACTTCATCTTGCATTGATATCCTGTGTTACGAACCCGTGGGGTGAAAGTTACGGCGCGAACTTGGCTACAGAACGCCCGGGCCAGGCCTGGAGGCCGTTAGGCCCGCAAAAACAGACTGACTATGAATTCTTGTATGTGGGTCGTGGGTCCGAACCGATAAAGCATTGAAATGCAAGGAGACGGAATTTTATTCAAGGGACTCGATTGTACAGTAAAGGGATTCGAATGGTAGAGATAGAAGTGACTCGAAAGGTCCGGAGTTAGGGTTTGAAATGTTCCGATTGATTTCGAGGTACAGCATGAAGGTAGAATCTGGAGGTGGAATCTGAAGTGCCGCTGGCTGTTGTCGCGCTCGTATTCATAGCTGGCCACTACTTGGGCGTACGTGCGTGCCGGAGTCGGAGTGGTGGGGCTCTGCGTCTCATGATTTGCTGCGTTGCGTGTGTTGCGTCACTGGTTGTTTACGACGGTTGCGATGTTTTCCTTGCGTCGGAATTTTCCTTTCTCCCTTGTGCGCTTCTCCGTGGCTGGCGCGCGGGTGATACATGCGCAGCATCTCTTACTAGGCGTTAGCCGGGATTGCGTAGGCAGTTGTTTACGTCGGGCGAGATGTATTCCTCGCGTCGAAATTCTCCTCTCTTCTTTGTGCGCTCCTGCGCAGCATCTCCTATTGCGCGTGAAGCGGGATTGCGTCATCAGTTGTTCACGTCGGGCGTGATGTTTTTCTCGCGTCGGAATTTTCCTCTCTCCTTTGTGCGCTCATCTGTAGCCGGCGCGTGGGTGACTCATGCGCAGTATCTCCTACTGCGTGGTAGCCGGGATTGTATCATCAGTTGTTCACGTCGAGCGTGATATTTTTCTCGCGTCGGAATTTTCCTTTCTCCTTTGTACGCTCATCCGTGGCCGGTGCGTGGGTGACTCATGCGCAGTATCTCCTACTGCGTATTAGCCGGAATTGCGTAAGCGGTTGTTTACGTCGTGTCTTCCAATGCGCTATAGCTTGTGATTGAGTAATTTGAGATTTCCCTATAACGAAGTGAGGCAAGCGTTGATCGAGGTTTCCTCGATCGACGCTTGCGCAATAAGCGGCGCCTGTAACAGAGTGTTTATGCATTTGGTATTAGGCTGCGTTCGAGTGTATGTCAGGGCGGTTATTGTAGAATACTCTCCTGTTTTGTCCCCTCTATCCCTACTAAAAATACCCACGTGCTATTGCACGTGCTATTCCACATGGAATTCCAGATGCTATTTCACGTGGAATAACACCTGGAATAGCACGTGGAATAACACTGGTGATAGCCCGTGCAATCGCACGTACAATATCATGTGGTGTTATGGCCTAGTTTCGTAACTTACTATAACACGTGAAAGGTACCTCAGCATTCGTGACCGCCAATAGCCATCACGTGTATGAGATCATTTCTGTGTAATTCGTAGATTTTGAATTTTGTTCAGGAATTTTCCTCATCTAGCGAGGTGAAATCCTTCATCTCATCCTTTACACCAATTCTGCGCATTCCGTTTGCTTTGGATTACGTTTGGATTTCCACCAATATAGGAACCTGCAATTTCACGTGCAATTTCACGTGTTATAGTGAGTTACGAAACTAGGCCATAACACCAGATGATATTCCACGTGCAATTGCACGTACTATTACTAGTGTTATTCCACGTGCTCTTCCAGGTGTTATTCCACGTGAGATAGCATCTGGAATCCCATGTGGAATAGCACGTGGAATAACACGTGGGCACTTTTAGTAGGGTATAGCTCGTGGATCCGTGATCCCAGAATACATAACACCTGTATGGGTGATAGACAGCCTCAGAGCTGTCTCTTACAGTTATTATTGGTTCACTCTATTGTTTCACTGATCTTATTCATTTAATCATAGCACTACTATTTGCTGGGTGATTCAGACATATTCAGTCAATAAGTGGTATTTTATCACTTGTTTTCCAAATGGGAAGAGCCTATATGTATTTATCTGAAAGATATATTGCGTCTCAAATAAGTGACTATTGCTTGTGATTGTTTGCTGTGGCCTGAGGATTCTGTGGATTGCATTGTCATATTTTTGAGATTGATTGCCCACACAATAGTGGCTCACTGCTTGAGGACAATCATACGCCAGAGCGATGAAATATGCAATCTATGCATGATATGCGACTCATTGGACTTGAAGAGGAGAGAGCTTGTTTTTAAGGTATCCAGTTGCCTTGACTGTAGTAAGTCTTCTGGTTTGCGATGTGATTCATCAAAATTTTGCGGTTCTGAGCAGGAGCATTACTTTATAATCCAATAAATTTACAGGTTGTTCTCATCTGAAGAGAAGAGAACTCAAATTCTCTCCTATGAGGTAGAGCGTTCCTTTGTATGCTACTATTTGAGCCTGTGGAATAATTTTGATGCATTTCGTCCCAATCAATTAGTGGCTCTATGACGCATAAGGCAGTGACAAAACAGATTTAGGGGTAACTCGTCTCAAGTGATGAGTGTTTCAAAACACAAAAGTGCGTATTTGCATTTGGTGGTCCTTAGGGTGGATGGTTTCAGGAGTTTAGGCTCAAAGTGGAATACAGCAGTTAATCATTGAAATGACTGTTCTCTCATAACGCTATCCTCATGATGCTTGAATGCGCTATTTTGATGAATGCTTAATGTATATATCTTGCCAGTGTTGCGTTATTCCTTCACATGGTTGTGTGTTGTTGGAAAAAATTGTTTTGTAAATAGAGTTGCTGCTGTTCTGCAAACTGAATGAAAAAAGAATTGTATAGTACCTTTGTGGGGTCCGAATGAGGCTTGTTACAACATCAATAAATCAAAGTCAGGATGGTGATTTCTTGATCACAGTTTCAAAAGGAGTGAGAGAGCTGGAATAGAAATGAAGTTTCATGGTGAAATCAGAGTTCAGTTTCCATTTACAACTCCTGTTGAATCTTTTAGTTTTGATCTGGAACCAGGGCATATTGGTTTATGCAATAACAACCTCATTTGACCAGAACATTTCATTCTTCAATGACACATGATGAAATATTTAAACCCTCAAAATTCCTTCGTCACTTTTTCGTGGAGTGCATATTGAAAATTTCTATTCAACTGAAGTATCATGTGATGGAGACTTTCAGATCACAGGTACTGAGGGGCAAGAGAGTGAGACACCAGAAACTACGCAACCATCAAGCTCCGATACTGATTCCAAGACATGTTGGTCGATTGGAAATGTCTAGCTGACAGTTAAAATTGGGTACTCTCCAGCTTTCCATTCATGTTTAAACTTAACCTAATCTTCTGATTACTCTAACCCCAATTACTCCCCTGGGGGAAAGCCTTTGAAAAAGGAATGCACGTAAGTATTTGGAGATACCAGATGCTTAACGGCTTCTCTGAAATTGGATAAAACTGTTCAAATAGAATTACATTGTATGATACAAGGTAATCATCTGTTCATTTGTCCCTCTTTCTAACTGTCAAGGAATCTTCCTTGACAAAAGCTCGACTACACTTAAAAGGAGCCAAAGTAGGCTGAATTTTGTTAATACCTTAGTTAAATGACTGAGAATGTTTTTTTTGCATTGAGAGGACAAATGTCACAATCTGACAGATGTCATTCTGACATCCACATGTATGACTTCTATGGTGGAGGTGACAGATGCATAGTCCAACCCAATCCCACTTCACAAGTTGTCAAGCACTTGTTGAGTCCTGTGCATTCTTTTTGGAGCTCTTAGCATCTCTTCGTGCTTTTTAATATTTTGAACAGTTTTGAGAGATATATTGAGTGGGAATATTGTGTTTGTTAGTGAATAAATGTTACAATGTAAGTATCACATTTTGACAGTGATTTGTTTTCATGCTTCAGACATTTACAGTCAATCAATTTGGATGGTACTTTTTGATCCGTTTTTTTGCAAAATCTTGTGAAACATAGTTGAATTGGAGCTAACGCTTGGAAGTTGAACGACTTGTCGCTAAGTATTTCATCACTCTTGGCAGCTTTGAGACATTCATAGGCTCTATTTACTTCATTCATTGATTCAAAGTCAAACAGTTTTGGTGATGCTTGTAAGAGTCAACAGTAAATGCTTAATTAATTCAAAATTGGTGGTATTTTTCTTTTGGCGAGTGGGATGCATTGTTTAAATGAAGTGATTTCACAGGTGAGACAAGGCTGAACATAGTTTATCTATGTAGCTTGCATTCAAATGTCAAGCGCACTCCAAAAAATGAAATATTAGTTGTATTTTTTGGTGCCGACAAGGGGTTGTATGTATCCTGAGTGAGAATTTCCTTCATCAGAAGCATCGTCAGAGTTTCAGAAGATTAATTTGCTGCTGAAACACATTGGATGCAGCAGGATACATTTACTTACTATTTGGTTAGTATCTTTACCTCCTCTTATTATTTTTGGTTATACAAGAGGTGTTCCTCTGTTCATATATTCAAGCCTATTCTAGGAAAACTCATTTTTTTGAGTTATAGACAAGCTAGTGTTCTTTTGTTGTTTTTCATCCATGAATATCGGCATGAAAATATTCCGCTTTGGTAGTCCAACGTATCATTCGGTTTGAATTCAACCATTTTGTGCGCGTCCAGAGACGGGTATCCCGCTCTCGCTCCCGTCTTTCTCTCATCATATACATACATGGTGTTACGTGGATTGGGTAGTACCTCTAAAGAGAACACGAGTAAAATAGATATGATGAGTTTAATAATGAGCGACGTATTGTCAGAGAGAGTCGAGTGTGTGACTGTTCTGGTTGGTTCGAGCGGTCTGTCCGAGGCGCGAAGCGATGTCGACGACGTAGCCTCGCGACGCGGGCGAAACGCTGCCGATGCACCCGCACCGTCATGGCACGGGGGAGGTGCTCGCGGAAGCGCGCGCCTTCCACGTGGCATATCGTGCGTGGTCGGGGACTCGCATCACCTGATGCGATTGACCTATATTGTTGGCCTTGGGCTTTAGTGTCGCTCGCAACAGTAAGCATGCATGTGTCGTGTGTGTTTTTTTTTGTATGAGCACGGGTGTCAATGTCCGTGCCTTTATACATTTTAATTCACGGACTCTCTCTCGATTATAATCGTTTGACATTCTCATTAGATTCACATGTATTATTGACAATTTCCATTTTTTTGATAGCTGTGTGACTTGAAAATAAATGATGATTTCTCATATAAATACAAAAGTATTAAAATTGGAGAAATCAATAGCTATCAACAACTGGTTAACATATTGCTAATAATCATGACAATACATATATAATGACGAGATCCTACATCTCGAGTAACTTTCCCCAAAATAAGCTCTTTCAGTCGAGCAATCCCATATAGTAATAGTAATATCTATAACAACAAGTATTGTATACTTATGACTATTGATAAACTAGGTGAGACAAAGTTGATGCTTGTTCGAGATATATCCCAAGTCCAAAAATTGATTACTCTTCCGAAATTCCGAGTCTGAAATGGTTTGCTCGGGTGGTAAAATTCGGAGTATTCAGTCGACAAATTTTCAAAAATGCTTTCCGAGCACATGGTCATGTAGTATTTGAAAAAACATTCAATTTAAGTTTCAAAACGTTGAAATCGGACCGAAATTGGCCGAGCTACGATGATTTGATGTGTTGAAGTTTTCGACTCCCAAAAGGTGCGTTTTTCGGTACAATTTCAATTTTTTGGAATTCCAAAATTTAATTCAGTTTCGGTCGCTTTCGATTGTAGTAAAAGACATCCCATAGAGGTAACTGATGAAGTTTGGTTCGAAAGTTGAATGAATTGATGGAGTTCTCATGCGACAACGCATCGATTTTCTATTTTACGGGCGAAAATATCCCAATTGATACTCTTCAATTTCCAAAAATTCACAGATATAAATCTCGTACAACATTAATCATTCTCAACCTATTGATGTAGATGTACATTGACAATATTATCATCATTACACTTCGATTTGCATTCAACAATTATATTTTTGAGCCTAATATGTCGTGATTCTGCCGTATAGCGTACCCCGAAATTTCGGAACTTTGGTTACTTCGGCAGAACTTTTCTACTGAATTTGGACTCCTCTACCTATGATGGCCTCCAAGGGCAAGACAATATGTACTTGTAGAATCAATTTCCCTAAAAAATAATGATTCGTTCTCGAGAAAATGAACTTGACGTACGCACTTGAATTTTGCTATTAAAAAAGTGCTTTTCATCCTTTGTTGCGTGAATTTCGTATTATTCGTTAACCCTCAATTACTCAGGTGGTAGTATTTTGGTACCACCGAATTTTCTATCGCGCTCAACTTTTCTCTTTCGGATCAAGCCCCCAATGTAAATTCTTATTTTGACACGCTCTTTATGATGTGACAATCCAAAAAATTTGTAATCTCCGTTTTGTTAATAAATCAAGTTGTGGTGGTGCCAAAAGTCTACCAGGTGAGTTGGAGCGTTACTTGAAAGTTCAACGTAAACCACGTGACACTCCAACTCACGTGGTAGACTTTTGGCACCGATCCACGCGGCCGACCTCACACATTATTTTCAATCGAATTTGTGTCCCCAAAACTCAAGGAACTGAGTTGTGATTATGCAGTTATTTTCATTAGTCATTGGAATGTCCAATTAGAATCTTTCAAGTGATGAATGTGATTCCTTGGGATTCGCGCAAGATGAGAGGTCAAGTGACGTGAGTAGTGATGGGCCTGATTTGTCAGCAAATGGAGAAAGCTCTTCTGATGATGATGTTGAAGATGATGAAATTAATGCAAGATCTGGAAACTATTACTATGGAAAAAATAGATTCAAATGGTCCAAAAATCCACCAGAGCGAAGAGGTAGGCCCTTGGCTGACAACATTGTACGAGAAGCTCCAGGTCCAAAATGAGCTGCCAAAAGTCTCACCAACAAATCTCCACTCTCAATTTGGAGTATGTTCATCACTGATTCAATGCTCGAATGAATTGTGGTGAATACTAATGAACAGATACAAGTTCATAGAGACAAGTATGCAACCAAAGATGACCCAAAACTGAAAGACACTGATTTAGTGGAGGTAAAGGCTTTAGTTGGACTATTCTTCTATTCAACAGTTTTCAAAGGTAAGCATGAGCCGATTCTGTCTCTATTCGCTACCGATGGGACAGGAAAGGACATACTTAGGTGTGTCATGTCCAGGAACAGATTCACTTTCTTAGTTGATTGCCTAAGATTTGATGACAGGTCCACCAGAGAGCAAAGAAGACTGGAGGATCCTGCTTATTTGATCTCAAATCTCTCCAACAGTTTTTTTCCGGGAATGGACAACAATAATATACTTTGGGCCCCAATGTTTGCATTGATGAAATGCTTGTGCCGTTCAGAGGTAGATGCAAATTCAGGATATCTATGCCCATAAAGCCAGCCAAGTACGGCATAAAAATACTCCTACTCACAGATGCCAAGAATTCTTACGCCTATTCAGCATACATCTATACTGGAAAAGGTAGTGATGGTTTCACACTCCCTGAATGTGATAAAAATTTCTTATTGACCACTCAAGCAGTTTTACGCTTAGTCAAACCTATTGAGGAGACAAACAGAAATGTAACCGCTGATGATCGGTTCACCAGTATAGAGGTTGCATCAGAGTTGAAAAAAAGAGGATTGACTCATATTGGGACAGTGAAGAAGAACAAAAAAGAGCTCCCTCCAAGTTTCAAAATTGCATAAAAGAGAGAAGTTGGACATTCTCTTTACAGATTCACAAGTGAATTGACTTTGCTCTCATATGTACCAAAGAAGAACAAAGTAGTGCTGATAATTTCTTCAATGCATCACTCGGCTGAAACTCACGACAATGGAAAACCAGACATGATTAAGTCTTATAACAAAACAAAGTTATATTTTAACTTATATTTTATACAATTTGTATCCAAATCTTCCTCAAAGTAGTAGGTATGGGATCTAATTTACTCTTCAATGCCTCATTTTGATACTGTTACTCATTATAATTGATGAATTCCATTTGATTCCTCTAGGCTAGAATTTATAAAATAATTGGCTCATGCACTAGTATTACCTCATTTACAGCGTAAGAATCTGAAGAGACTTCCAAGGGATCTTCAAATCTCGATAAAAAGGTTCGTACCTAAACCTACTCCGGAAAATATAGAAGAGACTAATAACAATGGAGAGTAAAACAACAATCAAAAGAGTGTAAATGGAGCTACAAAAAAGATGAATCAAAGATGCAGAGTATGTCCAAGAAGAGATGATAAATTTTCGAGACGAATTTGCTTTGATTGTGAAAAACCAGTTCGTTAATCTTGCTATGAAATATTGTAACAGTTGCCTTGGCAGAAAATATTGCAATTGTGATGAGTACTGAGAAATGGAATGTTTAGTTTCATGTCAGCTACCGAAGCTGTGTTACTATATCTATATGAATGTCTTCTACTATGAGAATGTATCGTTTGAAAGTGCTTGCAGAAATTTCTATATGAAAAGATAGACTTGTAAAACGAGTTATGTATAGTACTTAGAAGTATTCCAGACAATTTCGATTTGGTTGTGAAGTGATCTCACTTGAATTTATCATACCGTTTGTAAAAGTGTGAGGTTTGGATTCGTTCTAACCTAGTTTTGAATGACTCCAGAAAGGTATTATTTTTGAGTTTTTTGTACATTTTCTGAATAAATAATTGTTCTCACTAGATTCAGAAATGATACAGGTATATGACATGATTCTTTTTTTGCTGCTAGATGGTACCGTCTTTAAACGATTGCTTTTATTATCTAATGGTGCCAAATTACTACCACCTCGGTTGGAGTGTCACAAAATCCCACCAGAGTAATTAAGGGTTAAAATGATTGGATCCACTATTGGGATGAGTAACTGAGTAGTTACTCATCCCAATAGTCTACCATAATACACGCTTACAAACATGGTTCTCTTGAAATTCGCTTTCCAATAGCGATTCTAAAGGCCCCATTTCATTTCTTGCCACCGATGTGAGCAAGTTGATCTCGATAATTCATTCATCGCCGAGGGACCCCATTCGCCATTGAGTCTTCGAAGCAATCAGTTGAGGTCTTGGATTTGAGATTGACGGTGAGTTCTTCTTCTTCAACTTTTTGATCGTTTCAACATCCCCATGGTCAAAATCTCGTGCTTCCAGATTTTATGGCTAGTTCCGTGTGATAATCACTAGTTTTTTCGTTCGATTTGTTAGATATGAATCCTCCACATGCAGCAGGCTATGTTCCTCCGCCGGGGGCAGCTGAACCTGGTCTCGTCCCAATGGTTGTGTATGCTGCTTCTCCTGTTGTCTGGTTGCCTGCTCCGCAACTTCAACATGGTATGCCAGTGGTATATCCTTAGCAGATTTGGAATGCGGCAGGGCCACAGCCTGATGCTCCTGCTACTGCCCAGAGCGCGCAAGCTGCTCCACCTCCTGCGCGCCGACAGCCTCGTGTGAGTACTTCTTGCGTTCTGTCAAAGCCCTATCATCTAGAACCTGACATTCTTTTCGAAATCCACGCATTTCAGTTCAAAATTAGCCGACTATTCACTCGAAATAATGATCACTGGATACGCCCTCGATCATTTTGTTCTGGCACTTGTTGATGGACTGAGGATCTTGCTCCGTTTTGTTTGTTAGTATATATGGGATCGGAGAATATTTTGCTCGTTATGCGCGTGAAGTGTCTCGGGTTTTGTCGCGTGAAAATGTCAATGAAATATTTTATTTCCCATTCACTCATTCGTTCATTCATTTCAATACGTTCACATGCCCGCGCGCCTAGATAAGCTACCCGTGAGACTGGACGGGCTCGCTCGAATTTTCTTCAACGGTGCACGAATGCCTCGCGTCCATTCTTTCAACTAACTAAATAGCGCTCTTGGCTTCATGCTCCACAAGATTCGTCCGCGTTTTCCTCCGTAATTCCATAATATAGTCCCAATGACGATGCACGTCGTAGCATCCATCTGAAAGTGTATTATTCATGTTTCAGGACCGTCAACGCAGACGTCGTTCTGCTCGTACTGTGGCGGCTGCTGAGGTCCGAGTTCCGGTGCCTAGCATGTTTGGGAAGCATCACGATCCTACTGCTCCAATTGAGAATCTCATCGATCCGGCACTTTGTGATGTTGTGACGTCATCGCCACCCTGTGAGGCCTCTCAAACTCCGGTGCAGCTAGAATACGTAGATTGCAATTGTAAATGGTGTGCTGCTGTATCTTCACCAACATCTACTGCATCTCCGCCTGATTTGTATTCTCCACCAACTCCAACTCCGTCAGCTGCATCGTCTCGTGCAGCGTCGCTCGTTATTCTACCTGGACCATCCGTTGTTGCATCGACTTCATCTGCATCAGGCTCTGACGAGGTCTCGGGCTCAAGTGGCTCGCAAAATTTAACTGTCTCAAGAGGTCCGCATAACGCTGGGGATGGGATTCTCCAGATACTGGCCTATATTTCCACTTCGGACATCGGGCTATCTCATTTGAACAAATTTGTCCGTTCTCTGCAGAGTCGAGGTCTTCGTCGAACGTTTGGCTGTGGCGATATTCTACGAATATCGGCACCATTGCAACCAGAATTCAATATTCCTCGTTGTCGGTCGCGACGTTGCGGGTAACGACGCGAGCGTGCAGGTCGGTGTTTTAGCTCCTGCCAATGATGCGCTCAATGTTAATCCTCTTGTTATCGATAGACCCGTTGAGCCACACCGAGATCGGCGATTAGATAATGAGCCTATTGAATTACCGGTGGTCGGTTTCATCTCAAATCCAGACGAACAAATTCCACCAATTCTTGAGGCTCGTGAAGTTAACGAACCACATAATATTGACGATTTACATGATTTTGATCGAATGAATAGGGTTGAGGAATTTCGAAATGCGCGTGGCGATCAAGTTGTACCCAATATTGGATATGGGGAGGGTCTTGTTGAATATTATGTGGATGATTTTGCCATACGCGAAATTCCTGCTCATCAACAAGTTCCGAGGCGGGTTTGCGATGTAGAGCCTGAAAATGATGTAGGCCTACCTGTGCCATCTCTGCTTTTACCTTCACATCGCGGTCGTTGGGATATAGCGCCGGGGGAATCACACGTCGCAGTCCCCGAGTCGTTTGTGGTTCGTTGCATTGATGCAGTTAGGAGTATTTATCCTTGTCCCATTCGCAACGACTTTTCATATCCGCAATTTCGTCAATGTGATGAGGGTCATTCATCATGCGACAACTGCGCAAGATTATGAACGGAATGCCTTGAATGCCGTGGCCATACGCCGTACTGGCGCAATATCGTCTCGGAAAGAGAGATTGATGATTTATATCTTCCCTGCCGTAATTTTTATTTGGGTTACCACGAGTTCGCTCGTGCTGCCTTGTGGCACAAGCACTGCGATGCTTGCCTTACTGCAGAGCCAGAAATGCCTGCGGCACGTCAAGAGATGATGAATGCTCGCGCTGTGCCTGATTTATGATTTTTGGCTCCGGCAGAGGTGTACTATTGTAATCTTGATTTTTCCTGACACTTATGTAACTTCGATTCTTGTATTTATCTCATGAATAAAAATATGACGATCTTAATTAGACTTGATCTATTCCATGATGATTGTTAGAAAGAAGTTAATGAAATCATCAAATGGATAATCTTGTAGCATTGATCAAACTGTGTACAACTGACTGGAATTTCATCTCGACTAGCTTCTGATTCCATCAGTTTTTAATTCTACCCTTGTCTTGAAGGAATTTTTGACTGTTTTCTAAATTCTGTCTTTTCTCTCGTTGATTCAATCAGATTATGATAATGAATTATTAGATTCATTTAATGATGCATGGGTGACTCGAGTGGTCAACGGCGTCCGTTGGCCGCATTGAATAAATAATTCATCATTATACTTGCAGAGCCTGAACTTGTTCTATCACGCATCGCATTGAGGCGCAATCTCTGGATGACTACTTGAAGTGCCTTTTTTATTTCAATACAGAGTTGCGATATGATTTCGGATCCTGAAGCGCATGAGCTCTCGCTCGTGATGAAGTATTATTTTACACCCTTCTGACGTTGGTTCCTTGTTGTGACTATTCTGTGAGTCTTGAATCGCCCGTAGCGAGACGCTCATTCACTGATTCATGCTTTTGGAACTTGCCAATGAGAACCACTGCATTTCCATTCGACCAATCCTGTGAGCTTTTCTCCTACCCCAACGTGTTATATCGAGGGGAGGTCAAGCTTTATATTCGCTTCGCTTCTGAATGAATCTCATTGACAGCTTTTCGTTACTCTGTCTCAGGAAATCGCAAGATAGTAAGTATTTCAATATTCGATCTTCTACTGGTTTCCGATCAAATATGTTCATTCCGATATATTTCCTGATCAGTTATCATAGATCGTCGTTCACATCCTAATCTTGAGATTGTGCGCGAAGCGGCATCTCGTCGGGCCCGTGGGTCTAGATCATACTCTCCTTCCCCTAGAAGAAGAGTATCTATTTGTCCTGGCGTCCAGGTTGTTAGAGCTAGTGTACATACTCCGCCTGTTGCCATTTGACGTGCTGCTGGATCTAGTTATCCTGTTCGTGCTATTTTGGGTCGTGGGCGCCGGTCATTCGACGAGGAATAATGTAACTGCGAGGTGTGCACACGCTTCGTGCGTCTTTCAAGTTCTGCTCGTCGTTCTAATGAGGTAAATATTTTCTTTCCTATTTTGATCCTTGAGATTAATTTTCGAACTTGATCTCTGATTTTGTCTGCTTTTGCGGCGTTGGCATCGTCCAAGGATGATGGCCAATGGTACTTTTGTGAATTCGAATCCAAATATACTACGTAATTTGCTCACGCAACATGCGCATCGCAATAATACATTGGTGACTGGACGCTTAGATTGCGTTCCTCCAAGCATTATGAGAGATAAAAACGAATACGTAGAAGTGAGCCGGTCGAATACTCCCCAAGGGCAATAGACGGGCCCAGCGTACCAACAGTGGCGCATGGGCATTCCGTTGATGGAAGAGTCCCCAGTGCACTCAAACGCATTTCGGCGCCCCGAAAATTAAATATTTTTCTTCCAATAAAAATGTTAAAATTAAACAAATTTTTTTTACGCAGCGCCATTCAAGTGCCGTCATACCCCGAGATTTTCTACCTGACAGGTCCAGACGGACAACTTTTTCTGTGTAAGCAACAGCAGCCTCATGAGC